>RJWM01033741.1:0-20306 GCA_004363535.1 Dasyprocta punctata
TTTCTAAAAAACACATACTTTAAGAGAAAAAATATTTATTAGCTATTATTTTCAATTATGGAATTTGCAACTATGGAATATACAGTAACTTTATAAACATATAGTTATGTTTGCAATTACAAAATTTGCAATTACAGAATTTCAGTAATTTCAATTTCAAATTGAAATGACGAATAAAGAAATTAAGTTTTCACTGTTGCATTATGTACTTATATACTAGAAATATTCACATATCTCAAACATCAAAAATTTAGTGCTTAAAATAATGAAATAAAATTATGGCTCATTTCAATTCTAGAATTATATATGTATTTTCTTTTTTATTCTTTTTTTTAAAGAGGATAAAACCAAGGAAACTAAAACAGGATAAAACCAATCAAAGCAAACCAGCATAAGTGATACAGAACATCAAAACATTATGAAATCAATAATAGTTACCATAATGCCTATTGTTGTCTGCAAAATACCTACAGATACCTTCAGACATAGTAAAAATCGAACAGAACAAAGTAGAAAAGAAACAATGAAAACAAAACAATGAATGTGATAAATAAGACAATAGTAAATTCAAAATGGCTACAATACTATATCTTGCTATCACTGAAATAGCTGCTCATGCCATCAGATACAACAAAATCAAACAAAACAAAAGAGAACAAAACCCAACCCAACAAAACAATGAAAATGATATAGGATTTCAAAACTAGGCAATAAGGAATCAACAATTGCCACCAACCTCAGAAAGAGAGCCCCCCCAGATGTTACACTGTGTACCACTATCCTCTGAACAGATGATCAAACCACTTGCCCTAGTCCTGTAAGGTTGGTGAAACACCAAAACACCACAAGCATCAGTTTTGTATTTCACCTCAATAGCTATCATCACAGCCTGTGTTGCTCCAGATCTGCCAGTCACTTATGGGGGTTAGGGGGGAGGGTGGGGATTTGGGATTGGCTCTTCTTGTTTGCTAGTCTGTGTGCCAGAAGGCATCTGGGTCTAGCTGTTCCCACTCTGTTGGTTGCCCACGCATGGGGCTGGTTTGCAGTGGGGGCTTGCTTTTTGGTAAGGCCTTATTCTCTCCTCCTGCAGTCCATGAGTGGCACTAACTCATGGGTCTGGCTGTCTGCACTCCGTCAGCAGCCTGTGCATGGCACTGGTTCACTGGGTGGTTTGCTTAATCATGAGGCCTTGTTCTCTCCCCCCACAGTCCATGGATGACCTGTATTTTCTAAAACATTACTCTTCTATTTTGTACTGGAGATAGAGTAATATAGTCAGTGGTGAAAAAGTATTTTTCCTATATTGAGAGAGTTAAAAATGAAGAATATTGGTAAATTACTATATTAGAAACATTAGTTATATAAATGCATATACTACACATTCTGTGATCTTAGAGTACACTTATTATTTTGGAGATATTTCCTGCTTCTATAATTTTGCATTGTTATTTCATTTGCAAAGTTACATGTTACTTATTTCTCCTAATAAATGTAATTATCAATAATCATACCACTTCCATTTTTCACTCTTGAAGCAAACATATTTAATTTTAATAATTTCAAAATTTCATTTCTTAATTAAGATGTTCAAAGTGAAATATCAACTGTGCTATTACCTTCTGAACCATGTTACCACACATACTGGAAAATGAATATACTTTAAAATATTAAATTTTAAAAATAAAAAATCATATTTCTGGGTGTACCATATTGAACTACATGTTGTCTTTTAGATCATTTTTTTCTGCCATTATTTTAGACTTTTTTTCTTCAAAATTCTGGCACCAAAACAAGTTATGAGGTATTATTTGGAGTACTAAAAATACATAAAAACAACCACTATTGATTTCCATTTCTGTTTAAAGAATTTCAACACTAGAGGTTAAGCAACACAATTAATATTAAAAGACTTTTTGTGTGGTGCTGAGAAATAAACTCTTGGCCTTCCTGCTAAACTATATTCCTGGAATTTTTTTGTTTGTTTGTTGGTGTTTTGAGACAAGATCTCACTAAATTGTAAAGTTGCTGGGATCTAACTTTTCATCCCCTGGGAGGTTGTGTCACCTCTTGGAGTTCTGGTATTTGAGGCCTGAAGTATCTCCTCCAGCCAGATTTCTAAGTGTGATTAAAACACTTGCATATCAATATTTCTATGCAATCAAGAAAGTAGGCTAAATTTAATAATGATTTGGTAGCTTTCTATCCAACTTTTAAAAGATACAGGAGAAGTGACCTGGTGTTACAGAGTGATTTTGAATTCAAAAGTGACAAATTTGTCAAGGAAAGTAACACACCACAAATTGTAAAAATCAAAATTTATTTATGCAAAATTATATTTGAAGTTATCAAGGTATTTCAAAATGCTAAAAAATAATAATTATTATTTAAAATTACTGTGTACTTATTTATTTTAAGTACAATGCATGTATTACTAATTCATTCAGTAAGTGTTTACTGACCACCTTCTCTTTGTAATATGATTTGGCTCACTGAAACAGTCCACCTGTTTATTATGTATCAGGACATACAACTATTTGTGAAATGGTCTGGAAAATAAAGTGCTTTATGCAAATATACAAGAAGATACGATTATTACTGATGTTTCTACATGTAAAATATATCTAGCATAAACACTCTGAAGTACAAGCTATGATTGCATCTGCAATTAAACTTTTACCTGTCTTCAGAACACTAAGTGTGAGTCAATCTTATGGAACTGCACAGTGCAACAGAAGGTCCTTAACAATTTATCCTCTATTAATGAAAGCTTTCTAATATTCTTAAGTGGTCTTTGCAGAATAAACCTGATTTCATACTCAACTTTAAAAAATAAGCTTTTAATAAAAATATAGAAATTACGTTTTTATTTAAGCTGAATATAAAAAAGCAAATATCAAAGGTATCATTTGACTGACTGTAATGTTTATTTATCAGTTTGATAACACACACAAAGATAACACATCTTGAAGATGAAAATATTTTCATAATCACTTTCTATCATGGTATTCATATGAAAAGGAAATAGTTTACATTGAAAATCATTTAATTCAGGAATTACAGTAAATGTTCTAGAACTTCCACATGCATAATCTTTTCTAAAATTTTTGAGATATTTGTTTCCTTAATGACCCAAATTAATATATGGATTCATTGAAGATTTGCTTTTCTGGGAGTCACTAAAAAGCATCTTACATCTAAATGGATATCTCTCACCAAAATCAAAAGCAAGTAACAGATTTTTCGTAGTAAACACATTACATTTCCATACTAGTATAGTCTAAAAATTGCCTTCCCAGACATAACAGCAAAATAACATATCTATAAAATCCAATTGGAAAAGAAAAACAGTGTTGCAAATATGAGTTACCACACACTGCTATTTTAACAAACAATAGAAACAACAGTTCCCCAATTGGACCTTAAATCTATTCTACTGTATGGTAAAAATAAACATCTCATAAGCTGAAAATGGTTGTCAACCAAAAATGACTTTTTCCTATCATTTCAATTGAGTTTTCTGTCTCCTTAGATTTTCATGCTCTCTTAAGATTCCTTCCCATGACCATATCCTTATGAAAGACAAATGAATCTGTCAAGAAGCCTTTGCAGTTGCTTTTTGCACTTTCAATGAATGTAAAAGAAAGAAAGAAAATAGTGTTTATGTATTCTAAATTAGCCAGATCTTTCAAACTTTCAGTCTGCTCCTAATGAATAATAAATAGTGCATTTCTCTAGTACTAATATATTTGTCTTTTGCTATACTTTCAAATAGAAAAAAATCAAATTTAACTAATACACTGTATAAGTATCCAGAGATTATATAAAGCACAGAAATTTGTACTTTGACTATAATTATCTAAAGTCTGTTCAGAAGTAGTTATCAAAAGTTTGTTTGTTAATCTCTAGGAAAATATTGCAGATTAGAATTTACCATAAGCAAAACTTTTCAAATTGCACATGATTTGGGACTTGATTACAGAAAGAAAGGTATTCATTACCTGGACTTTCTCAAAGTAAAGCTTGAAACTTACCATGTTAAGCCCTCAAGGATGTTATGAACACACACCCAAACCAAAAATTAAGTTTGATTTTGTCATGTCAAGGGATTAATACCATAGTTTTGCTTTCTGGACAAGAAATAATGATAAATTTGTGTGTGTGTGTGTGTGTGTGTGTTAGTAGGGACGTAACCCAGGTGAGATCTACCACTGAGTTACATCCATGGACCATTTTATTTTTTGAGACCACGTTTGGCAAATTTGCCCAAGCTGATATCAAAACTGTGATCCTCCTGCCTCAGCTTCCCAAGTCACTAAGATTACAGTCATACAGTACCACACTTGCAAACACTAAGCTTTGATTGAGAGATTTAAATAATCTTTTGCAAGTTGTCAAGTTTAAACTGAAGTATTTTGCAGGGGCACTTTCTGCTATTTAATTATGAGACTCACAAAATTTAAGTGATTAAATACAGCTTGTTTGTGTATAAAATGCTGGCTTCACACAGCAGAGACAAAGTTTTTCTTGAAAATTTGTCTCCAGTGATTGCTATTTTCACACTGCTAGATCATGGTTCACCTATTCTTTCTGGATCTATCTTCTCTTTTCTGGTTCGTGTCATTCCTTTTAAGCCCAAGTTCTTGCTTGTGGAGATAATTGAATTACCAGAGCCTTGTCTCTCCTGGTGAAACAGATTTTCAGCAGGTGTCCTTTCGTAAGTAGTCAGCATACTAAACCATTTACTTTATTAAGAACTACAATGATTATTACCATTTTTAAACTGCATATAATTTTGACTTTTACTTGGAAAAATATTTAATAAGCAACAGAGGTTATTCTGCAGAAGTATTTCTTGTAATTTTTATTGTCCCAGGAGTATATGGGACATATACTTTTAATACCAACTGGCTTCTGAGTTGTTTAGAACGCAAAGTAGTATTGGAAGATATGAGAATCTGGACATTATTACAGCAACAATGCTATGTGATATTTATAAGATACATTTTATGTAAACTGTTTCAAGTGAGTTGTGTTTTGTCATCATTTTTCTAGTAAAAAGTAAACATGTTTTATCCTTTAAACTTCTAAATGTATGCAACTGCTTCTTAGGCAATTCTGTGGTAAATTTTAATTGGCTGCAATAATAATATGATCATTCTGCTCATTAGGGAAAGATCTTTGTCAACGGGTAAGATGACACTAGTTGTACACCTGCATGTAAAGATGGAGCGTGGCTTTAAATGCAGAGAAAGATTCATTCCCTGTCCTGATGCCCACATCACAGTCTGTGATCTGGTTTCTAACAGGGTTTGGGGGCCTCTGATCAACAGCACAGAACAAACATATCAGCTAAGTGCAAATATTTCATCCTCATTACATTTCATTTGCGTTCTTTTTTTCTACTTGCAACTTCTTAACTTTTAAACTGTCTTAAACTCAGTTTCTTAATATCCACCTTCATATATCTCTATGGTTTCTATGTAAGGATTTTATGATAGGTGAGATATTTTAGAAATTTGATGTACAAACACAATTAATGGTAGTCCTTTAGGAATGACATGGGAGCCTGAGTACAATGAACTGCTGGATAAACTTTATATGAATTATATCATGTAATCTTTGTAATAAAACTAAAATAGGTATAATTTTAAACAAAATAAAGATATCTTTTAAAAGTCACTTTTGTGATGTACACCAAGTGTGTCAATAAATTCTCTCTGCTACTGGAGAAGATATTACAAAATGGAAAGACCTCTCATCTTCATACATCAGCAGAATTAATATTGTTAAAATGGCCATATTATCAAAAGGAACTGATGGATCCAGTGGAATCCTCATCAAAATACCAATGACATTCTTCACAGAAGGAAAAAGTGTCTTAACGTTATCACGGAAATACAAAAGCCCAATAACAATGAAAGCAATCCTTAGTAAAAAGAGTAATACTGGTGATATCACAATACCTGATTTCAAAATATACTACAGAGCCATACTAACAAATGTAACATGATACTAGCATAAAACCAGGCATGTTTACTAATTGAACAGAATAGAGAACACCAAATAAACTCATATAGCTACTGAGATCTTATTCTTAATATAGGCAAAACATATACATTAAAGGAAAGACTCTTCAGGAAATGGTGATGTGGAACAGATTATCCATTGTAGAAGATTAAAACTAGATACCTCTCTGTCACTTGTACAAAAATCGGCACAAATGGCTTAAAAATCTAAATACAAAATCCTGAACTTGGACACTACTTGAGGAAATAATTCTAGACAGGGAGACAGCAAAGACTTTCTGCACAGGACCCTAAAAAATTAAGAAATAATAGCAACAAATTCCAAATGATATTACATCCAATTAAAAAGCATCCGCACAAGCCAAAGAAACAGCTGAATAAAGAGAAAGCTCACTGAATAAGGGAAAATCTCTGCCAGCTTCTTTTTTCAGTGAAACCAAAGCCGGGTGTGGTGGATCAGTGCTGTAAACACAGCACTCCAGAGGCTGAGGCAGGAGGATTGCCACAAGTTTGAGGCTATCCTGGACTACATAGAAAGTTGAGAGCCAGCCTGCACTACAATGTGAGACTGTCTCAAAAAGAGAAAGAAAAAAAAAAAGGAAAAAGAAAAAATAACTTTAAAAACTTTTTCTATGAAACAGTAATACTCAAAATATATAAAAGAGACAAACAACTTCAAAAGAATAATATATCAAATAGGCAAAGGATTTGAAGAGACATTTCTCAAAGGAAGTATAAATGTCTTATAAGTATATGAAAGAAGTTCTCAACAACTTTAGCCATGAGAAAAATGCAAATTGAAACTATCGTGAAGTTGTAACTCACACCAATCATTTATCATCAGCAGTGCAAAACACAATAAATATTGAAGAAGAGTAGCCTTCTGTTCCTAATGGTAATGCAAATGGTTTCAGCCACTAAGGAGATTAGTAGCCAAAATAGAACTAACTACCATATGATTCAGTTAAATCAGTCCATAGTACATAGCCAAAGTAATTAAAGTCATCATACCATAGAGATCCCTGAATATCTATATTTATTGTAGCACAAGTCATAATTCCCAAGATATGGAATCAGTCTAGTTGCCTGCTAGGAGTAAATGGATAAAGAAAATGTAGTCTATATACACAATAGAGCATTATTAAGTCACATAGAAAGACAAAATAATGCAGTTTATTCAAAAATGGATGAAATAAGGGAGAACATTAAGAAAAATAAATCAGAAACAAACAGATATATAAGTTTTTCCTAATATGTGTAACCTAGGCAAAAGTGTTACGGAAATAGAAGGCAAACTATTGGACAAGAGGTGGAGGATCAGAGGGCATTGCTGGGGGTGTAGGAGAGGTGATGGGGAGGGGTATAAATAAAGTATGTCACACAAAGGTAAGAAAATGCCACAAAAAGTCTAAAATTTTTTTATAATTAATATGCACTTATAAACAATAAGGAAAGGTGATTTGTTTAAATCTTTCATGTACAACCTTATCTACAGCACTTCCTTATCATCAGCTTTGCCAAAGTGATCACTTTTGCTGACCTGAACTACTACAGGGCTCTACCCCTGTCTGCCTGTCACAAAGGGTCTGTCATCGACATAGTAAAGCATTATGAGACAAATTCACATGAGTCAAAATTCAGTTCAAACTTCTGAAATGTCTACCCTTTCATTGGAAGAAAATATGAAAAATTTACTGTTATTTTCTGGGGTCAATATGATTTTTGTTGCCAATTACTTTGCTTTTGTGTTTTACAATTTTGTCTCTGTCTCATTCTACCAACATTCACTGATGTTTTGGTCTTTCTCAAGTGAGCTATTTAATTGTCATTTGTGCAAAAATGGAAGCTTGCAGAAGGGAAAAAACCAAGAGATGGAGGGAGGAAGGAGGGAAGAGGATACAAGAAAATTAAGATGTATTATTTATATGCATCAAAGCTCTACAATGAATAAAACCATTGTGTACAACATACATGAAGTAATACAAATATTTTGCTCAAAAAATAATACTCTCAAAAGATCCTTCACTACTACCTAATCTATGCACCTAGTACTTAATTCTTCACTGTACCTCTTCAAAGGAGTTTATTTTAAAGCTTTTAAAATAAAATATCTTAATTATAAAAAAGGAAAAATAGATGAAATGATTTTCCCTCAACATGGAAGTATTTCTTACATATCCATAAGGTTTACTACCTCCTGTTTTCAAGGATTTGATCCATGGTTAACTGAGTAACGTTTTACTGATTTCTCTTCAACAAAGCACAAATCCATTTTCTGGATTTCAACTTCTTCATTTTTTTCCCAGTATCTTTTATTATAATTAGTAAATGATAAGTACTTTTCTACTTTTTTGTTATATGCCTCTCTGAATAGAGTATAAACTCAAAATAGGACGAGGATGTCATCCTGTCTCGGTATAACCTGAGAGCCTAGGCACAGAGTACATTCATAGTAGGTAAACAATAACTGAGTCTTACACTAATCCATGATCCACTCCTTACTAGATGTCCAGTTTAAAATTTTGGAAGTAGCATCATCTGCTGTAAAAAATAGTATTTTGGAAATGCTGTTGTTGTACAAATATAGTCAGTGTTACATAAAAATTTATCTCTGAGATTATGGGAAATTTTTCCTAGTCTTCACAGGAGAGAACTCAGGATACACTATTTCCTATTGCTTTCATCTGGCCTGTTAGAAGTATTTGGAAAAATCATCATCTTACATGACTTAACATGCCATGAGCATTGTGCATCTCACACAGGAGTGATGGAAAGAAATTAGAAGTAATTTAATACCACTTTTGAACTTTGAAATCAGTCATTTTCTAGCATACACAATCTAAAGTCTCCTGTTACATAAGGTAAAATACTTTCTTTTTATTGACCTTGAATTAGAACACTATGATTTGTGACCAATATACTTCCGTCGCATCACCACAAGTGGAGTCTATTTCTCCCACCCATGAATCAGAGCTTTCATGTCATTAGCTTCAGTCAATGCCTGATCACAATTGTGACAAAGGAAAGCTCTGGGGAATCAGGGTTTTCATGATACTACTTTTGTACCTCTATAGCCAATATGGGAACAAATACAGGCTAATCTACTTGATGATGATGGGCAGTCAATGATGGAAAACACAATCATTACTATTGAATCAGCTGGCAGTCAACAACTATCTATGAAAATAAAGCCTTTCACTGCTACCTGACTATCCAGGCATGAACCAATCAAGTCATCATCAGCATATGTACTGCTTAGTGAACTTAAACTCAGGTTGCTTTTCCACCAAATTATGAGCTAACCAAGCACATATCATTAAGCACACCAAATTTAAATGATACAAGAACTTGGTTGTGACAAAGTAGGGTTTGCTTCTTGTCTTACTCAACTGTCCTTTCCATCCTATACATTATAATAATATAACTGGTATCAGTCATTTTAGATTCCAAACTTATGTACTTTCCTAAAGGTAACATTAGACAAGGTTAAATAAGCATAATCAATTAAAGGTACTGCAGCGAGTCTGTTCTTGCTGGTTATATGCAGAAGACAGACTAGGTTGCAATTCCATACTAAGAGAACTCTGTGTCTTAAATGCTGCAAAGACAATACAAAGAAAATTTAGAAATAATACTGTAGTTATATTCCTCAGGTTTTTGCTTTGCTAAGGTGCTGGGAATTGAAACCAGGGTTTGCACAGTCTTGGTGAGCACTCTACCACTGAACAATATTCCTATCCCCCTTAATTTGTGCTGTTGAAGTACATTCCTGTGTAAAAAAAAAAAAAAAAAAAAAAAAAAAGCAGTAAAAAAACCTCTTCGTATAATGCATTAAACCCAACTTGACTTGAACTATCACTGTTTTTTAGATTTCCTGGTGCATGAATGCTTGTTTTTACAAATGAGATGACCTCTTACAAAGAAAACTAAAAATGTCTAAACATTTTGTCCTTTGATAAAAATGCTGACCTGTAACAAAATTGAAAATGTCGATCTTAAACATATGGAATAATTCATGAGCTTTTCCACATTTTAATCTTTTTGTGTACTCCCAGAGGGGTGACCTACCCACTGATAAGGCAGGCCACAGACTTGCCCATACTATGTGGACACTACCCTAACCCTCCCCTCTGGTGTAGTGCAGACTCATTGGTATTTCACCATGGTTAAACATTTTTAACTTAGCTTCATAATTGCTTTGCCCAGCTCAATTCTCAGTTCTTAAAGTGCTGTAATACTTGTAGGGTAATTATCCCTTTCTACCTCAGAATAATTCAGCTTGGGTCAGAATCTGTCAGTTGCCAAACTCTTTAGATATATTCAATCTGAGATCTACATAATTGATCATTCAATTAAATTTTATATATTCTGTAATTTTTAACAGTGAAGTGTACCATACCAATAGTTCTCTAAATGTATTAATAGGTATTCAAATAAAATAGTAAATTATATATAATTTCAGAATCAAAAGTTACATAACAAAAATGGGATTACTGAACAGTTTTACTTCTTCATAGTTTTTAACAGAAGAAAATGTTAAGAACTCTTTTAACCTTAATTGTTTCATCCCCAAAACAAGTATAATAGTGATACACAGTTTATAAGTAGTTCTTTGACTCAAGTAAAGTATATAAATTTACATTATTATTTAGTTGACGTATCAAGCCTTTCCTCAATTTAATACACAAAAGAATTATTGACACTCACTTCCACTGTAATTCTAACAATAATTGCTTAGTCTGTATGTGAAGTTGATTTATTTGCTATGATAAACATAAAATCATCCTGAATAATTTATACTCAAAATTGCAGGAAGTTTCACTCATATTTTTGCTCTAACAAATTGTAATCTTTATATATCTTTCACAAAATAAGAAAATTTTGATTTTAGAGCTGCTAAGGGAGATATTCTGTTTCATATTTGGTTTGGGTGGAGAACAATACATTTAAAATGATTTTTCTTTATAAAGTGCATTGCTGCTGTGCAAATAAAACTTCAAAGCTTTTACCATTGAACTGGTGATGTGGTTCAGTGGAAGAGCCATTATCTAATGTATGCAAGGCCCTGGGTTCAATTCCTAGTTTGACAAAAACAAAATGAAACAAATAAATTTATCATTTGTTCTATCATTTCACATATTGTTATTCAGAAACAGAAACACGTATGCATTATTTCTTAGAAAGTTTTCAACTTTTGACCTGAAAATGCTCATTTTGGTTTAAATAATTAAAATTATAACTTTCACAATAACTTTAGAATATCCAGTTTGAGTCTCAAGAGTTTGGAAATTGACAGATTCTCACTTAAACTGAACATTTTATTTGACTTACTCTGAGGTGAGAAGGAATAACTATCCTACAAATAAGATAACACCTTAAGAACTGAGAATTGAGCTGGGCAAAACAATTATGAAGCTAATTTGTCTATTACTGAACTCTTTAGATATACTGATTACAGCATCTGTATAATTGAACAATGAATTAAATATTGCATATTTTGTAATTTCTAGCATTAGAGTATGTCATACAATAGTTCTCTAAATGCAATGATAGTTAAATAAAATTGCTAATTATATAAATTAAAATAGCAAATTATATATAATATGTGTATATGTCAGAAGATCATTGAATACATTTACTTTTAATGGCTTTATGATAAGATCCTACATAATTAAGACTGTTGAGGCACTTTAAATAATATATGCAATATTCAAATATACTTGCAAAATATTCAAAGACAAAAGGATATGGCAACATGTTTCAGAGGAAATTTTTTTTAATTGTAAAGAGAAAAACACAGAAAGATCCAGAAGTAAACAAACAAAAACTAACAAAAGAAAAATGATGACAACAGCAACAGCAAAACAATGGCAATATAGGATTTCAAAACAAGATGATAGGAATTCAACAATGGTTGTTATAGTGCATACTGTTATTTTAGAGGCAATTTTGAAGAAAATTTCCATAGAATAATTTCGGTTATAACATTCATCAAAGGGGATTAATATGAAATGCCAATAACAAAATATTGATCAGAAGGCAAGATTCTTTTGATTATATGAAATCTCTTTAAAAAGTTCTGTGAAACCAATGTATATGCAAGATGCCAAATCCATAGAAAAGTGTCAAGGAATCTTTATCAACTGAAAGCAAACTATAGTTGTGTCTTAGTTACTTTTCACTCATTGCTGAGACAGAATACCTGATGCCAAAAATTAGGGAAGGAAAGGTTTATTTCTTACAGTTCTCGAAGGGTTTCAGTCCGTACTTAGTTGACTCCAAATCAGCATGGCATGGCAGGGCAGCCATTCATGGTAGCCACCAAAGAGCAAGGTGTGCTAACCAGAAAGAGAGAGAGACTCGCATTCCTCCCACCTTACTCTATATGTTGGCTCCACCTCTGGGTGGGTGCATCACTCACATCACCAATCCTAGCACTAGACAACAAACCAATCACAAATGCCAGACCCAGCCCCTTCCAAATTACAAGAGAACTTGGGGGGACACAGGATCCAATCAATACATTCCACCCTGACCCCCTAAGAATTCATTCATATCCCTTTATGCAAAAGTCATTTAGTCCATCTGCAGGAGTTGCCAAAGTCCTAACAGTTTCAGCATTGCTGAAAAGTCCAAGCCCCAAATCTCCTCTGAGATCTATGGCAAACTCTTAACTGTAACCCCCTGTACAAATGAAAACAAGGTTAAGAACTTCCAACATATAAATGTACAAGATAAACATTACCATTCCAAAAGTTACAAACAGGGGAATACAAAGCATTAGAACCAAAGCAAGTTCAAAATCTAGCAGGGCAAACATTAAGTCCTGGAGTTTTCTGCCCAGCATCTGAAGCCATCTGGTTGCAATCTCCAAAAGGCTTAAGTGATTCCACCCCTGTGACACTTCCAGGAATTTTAACTTCCAAAGTTTTCCTTAGATGAACCTTGTTCCTTGGCTTCACCTTTACATCTTTACACATTGCCCTCTGCAGGCAGGCAGAAGCTGCCTTAGCCTTGCAGTCTGTGCATTTTCCTTGCACCTAAGACCAGGGCCATGTGGATGCTACCACAGTCTGCCACCAGCTGGAACAGTAGCCAGGCTTTCCTCTCTCTTGGCTGTAGGAGTTGACTGCCCAGATCACTGAGCTCTCTGAACCTGATTGTGAAGAAAAGCTTCTCTATGCTGATGCCATTCTGGAATCTGGCATGGCTACCACCATTTTGAAACCTGGTGTGGCTGCTGCCATTTTGAAAACTCCTGTGGCCTCCATCGCCACGCTGGAACATGGCGCTCTGCAGCTTTTTCCTCCGAGCAAACTCTTTTAATTTTGAAGGCCTGTGGATGCAAAGGGTGGAGGCCTGCTGCTTCCTGGGATGCCCCCAGGTCATCTTTTTCATTTCTCTGTTCCTTCTCAGCAATCAAGGGCTCAGCTCTATCTTTACAGTTCACAGCTTCCTGGCCAAACTCACAATGTTTTTAATCACTATGCTGGGCTCTTTGCTCTTGATTCCCAACATAAATCTAGCTAAAATCCCTCAACAATAGCCAGACCACCATTTCAACATTAGGCTGCCTTGACATTTCTTTTGCCCAAATAATCAGTCCATTGCCCTTAATCTCAGTCTCAGGCAAAGTCTTTGGGCACAAGCAGAATGCAGACAAACTTTCTGCCAAGATGTAACACACATTGTGTGGAGTCCAACAACAAATGCAGTCCTTCTTCCCAGCAGAAACATCCCAAACCTAGTCTTTACTGGCAGGCTTTCTATCAGCCTTCTGGTCTTCTGGGCTCTGACCAGAATCTCCCATACAAAACAGCCTAAGCTGTTCCAGTGCCACTCTTTCAGGCAACATCTCCAAATCTTTGCAAACTCTTCCCACAAGCCATTTCCAAAGGCTCTTAAACCACATGGTCAGAAATAGTCACAGCAACGACCCCACTTCTAGTTCCAAATTCTGTCTTAGTTACTTTTCACTCATTGCCAAGACAAAATACCTGACACCCAAAATTAGGGAAGGAAAGGTTTATTTCTTACAGTTTCTTGGGAGTTTTAGTCCATACTCAGCTGACTCCAAAGCAGTATAAGGGAGGCAAGTCATCCTCTTTCTAGCTTCTGCCCTCTCTCTCACCAGTGCACCTTGCTGTTTGGCAGCCACCATGAACAGCAGCTCCACCATGCTACACTGCCTTGGAGCCAACTGAGTATGGACTGAGATTCCAGAGAAACTATAAGAAATAATCCTTTCCTTCCCTAATTTTGGGCATCAGGTATTTTGTCTCGGCAACGAGTGAAAAGTAACTAAGACAAGGTGAGATGCAAAAGTTTTCTTTAAATTCTTTTAATGAGGCAGAATGCATCATTAGAGTGGTTCCTAATTGTCTATGTCTATTGTTCTTATAGTAAGTAGGGATTTGGACACAGACATATACACAAAAAGTGATTTTGTGGGAAAAATGGAAGATTGTCATACATAGGTGAAGAGAAATGACTAAAGAAACCAAGCATGAAGACATTTTGATCTTCTAGTTTCCTGAACAATGAGAAAATAAATGCCTATTGTTTCAGCCACAATCATTGTGGTACATTCTTACAGTAGTCCTATACAAATACACTTGTTAATAAATACAATGTATTACAACAAGAATCAGAGTTCCTTCTAAAATTTGTATAATTTTGTGTAGTTTTTGTACCCTTTGGATACTAGTATACATTAAAAAAAAGAAAAAAACAAAGATACTAGCCCAGGCACATATGTAAATCCATATACAACAAGCAACATATGTTTCTCTTTTCTTCTTTTGTTCATTATTTGATTATTTGCAGCTTTGTTTGCAACTTTAAATGTTTTTCCTTTGTTTTCATATCTTATTTAATTGTAATACTTTTTTATTTTCTCTAGACTTTTCCAATATTACATATTTTTACAAATTTGGAAAAATCTCTACCATTATCTTTTAAATTATGAATTATTAATTATTTGAATTCTGAGAAAATATATTTAAGTAGATTTCTTAAACTTAGGATGGATTATTTACACCATAACATACCTCCAAAATGTATATTTTCATGCATAAAGCTACATTATTTTAAAATCTGAATATGGTAAAACGAAACAAAAAAAAAAAAAGAAAATGATTAGCATCATAATATATTTCAGTTGAAGTGAAATGAGATATTGGAAATTCAAATTTCCCTCAACAAGGCAAGCTTACCAGATGTAGCAGCACTGGTGGATCCGCTGTCTCTGGGAGGCACACGCCAAGGATCATTCCTGCCTGGTGTAAGGGGTGGAGAGTGAATGGGCTGCAATGAAAACAACCAATCCTGCTTCAGACAGTACTCTTGGTAGAGAATAAAAGCAAGGATGAGGAATTAATCATCACTATTTATTTTTCTTCAATGAAAACTTTCTTAGCTGAAAAATTAATTTGTGGGAATAGTTAATTTGTTGTCTAGAAAAGGAGAAATGACCAAAAAGAAGTAAGAAAGCACATGCACAAATGTATTCATCTCACAGGTGTCTCTTAAATTCATCATTACTTTCAACAAGAGTTAAAATGTATAAAACAAGAAATGGAATAAGGAGAACATACAGAAAAGAAAAAAAAACTAAGGAAATGACACCAAAAATTGCTACAATCAGATGGGAAGTTGAACTAAGATTGTATTTAAAACATAAATGAAAAAAATCCTGAAATAAAGGGAATCAAAATTTTCTAAACAAAACACCCTGGTTCTGGTTTCCCTTATACAGGAATAAATAGGTAAAGAAATTGTAAAATTTTAAATGTTTTAAAAAATATACAGAAGTGAACTGTGCATGATGGCACACACCCATAATTCCAGCACTTGGAAGACTGAGGCAGCAGTATCACAGTGATTTTAACACCTAACTGGGCTACATAGTGAATTCAGACCAGCCTGAACTATATAATGAGACCCTGTCTCAAATAAAAAAAAAAATGAAAGTGTACGTTTAAAAAAAATTCATAGGGTATCTTGCCAAGTAAAACGAGGTAAGACACAATATCACACAATATGACATAAAAAGACACCAGGAGAAAAAATAAAAACTTGTATATGCTTGTCATGACATTTCTGTTCTAAAATCTTGTGCACCATGTACAATGGCATTTTCAAATACAAGTTATACAGCAGTATGTCTCAGCTCTGTGTGCTGATAGCTAAATCCGCTTACCAGCATTCTTGTCTAGGAATATCACTTTGATTTACTGAATTAATTTACCCCCATTCTTTCCTCCCTTTCTGCCTTGTTCCAACTCTTTAACACACATATCATTGGATTTAATGATGTGAGCCTTTATTTTTCTCTTCTTCTTCTTTATTTCTTTAGTCCAAATAAAGTAAATTATTAATAATAAGAAAAATGATTCTTTGCAGAAACATAATTTACGTATAGTAAATTATACAACTCTTAAATTTGCATGACTTTTATATATGTACACACACTTGCATCTACCATCAAGATAAAATTACAGAATCTTCTTCTTACCCCAGAAATATTTTCTTTTTTTTCGTTCAATATCCTGTGTAAACACTATTATAATATCTATGGCCTTCGAGTCCATCTATGAGGACAGACACTCTACACAGTCACAGAAGTTTTCCTAGTTTTAATTGTGCTGTACTGGGTTTAATGCTCTCTGATCACTATTGTGAAAATGTTACTTTTGAAGGATTTTGCATTCTGCACTTAATCAAAAATATAAAAGTATATAATGTCAGATTCATGTTGGTTTTGCCTGACCTCTTTTAAAATGGAAACACACAGAATGTAGTTATGGAATCTGGTTTTCCACTCACCAACATTATGTCTCTGAGATTCAGATGTGATTTTGCATGTGCTAAGATTCACATTGCATTGACAAATTGTTTTTCTATTCATTCTTTTTTGTTTTTGGAACCCAGGGATCGAACTCATGAATTTGCTCTTGGCAGGCAGGTGCTGTGCATGTGTGTGTGCAATTGTGACTATCACATAGTATTTATCTTCTAGTCCAGTGCTCAGATATCAACATAAACACATCAAATCCAAAGCAAAAGCACATCAACTCCAAGAAAAAGATATGAGAGTTTGAATATTATCGATTAATGAAAAAGTAGGTTTCAATAATGTTTTGTTTTGCTTTTCTTTTCCTTTTCCTTTTTTTTTTTTTTTTTTTTTTTGTACCAGGGATAAAATTCATGACTTTGCGCCTACCAGGCAGGCACTTGTGCTGCTGAGCTAAACCCCAGCCCAGTTTTAATAATTTTAGAAAAAAGTAGTCATCAATGATATCAGCTTGTTAAAATGTGGGATATTTATGGGATCTTCATACACCTCTCAAACTATCTCTGGCAACCCTCCCCTCCACATTTTTTAAGATAATCATTACACTTACTTCTGAAACTAGGGACTAGTTATATCTGTCTTGGAAATTTTTACAAATGAAAAAATAGAGAAATCAGGGACTTTCCTCAATGTCTAAAAGAATTTCACTTATTAAATACTTTGTTATTATTCTATGATAGTCTATTTCCTTTGCACAATATGTAGTTTGTACATTCTCAAATTGACAGAATATTAATTTCCTTCCAGGGAAGTACCAGTAGAAACAGGCACATTGCTGTTTTCCTAAATATGTCTTTTGGTGAATATATATATATATATATATATATATATATATATATATATGTGTATTTATATATAATAGACTTTCTACATTTAAGGAAAATTAATTGCAGAGTTGTACTGAATATGGTAATGCGTTGGCTCATGAACACTCCTGTTTGGGAACAATTCAGATTGCAAACAGAAACATTTGGCAAATTTGTGCTTCCATTCATCATAGGTCAGTGATGAACACAACCTATGTTGTCTTCCCCAGAATTGTGAAACAGATTAAGTTCATAAATTGAGGTAATACAATATAGCAGCAAACCTATGGTTTCATGTGAACTTAGTTTGTTTTGTAAAATTAACATTTGATAAGTGTACTTTTATGGCAACAGGAAGATAAATTCTTTCCTAAACTTTATGAGAAACAAGAAATTTTGTCTTATGTATCCTTTTCATTTTTTATGTCTGGAAGCATTTGTTTTATTTGATTTTAAATTTTCTTAAATATTTAATTAACGCATAATATTTGTACACATTTATGAAATACTGCATGATAATTTGATACATGTATGCCATGGATAATGATCAAATTAGGGTGCTCAGAACATTCATCTCCTCAATCATATAGTATTTCTTTTTTTTATTTTAAAGAGAAAAACAGAAAAATTAGGAAACAAACAAACAATTAAAAAACAACAACAAAAGCAACAAACAGAAAAAACAATGGTAATACAGGATTTCAAAAAAAGATGACAGGAATTTAACAAGGGTTGTTATAGTGCATATTGTTAAGCTCAAAGTAATTTCTCAGGCTACCAGATGCAAGCATGTAAGACTGCTCAAACAATAAAATTTCCCTTTGAACAGTTTCTTTCCCGTTTACTGTATCTATTGTAACTTTCAAATCTTATTTACTCTTTCAGTTTCTTACACTAGCAAGACAATATGGTGCTTACACATATAAGTTTGGTTTATTTCACTTATGAGTATGGTTTCTAATTGCATCCATTTACCTATAAAAGACTCAAGTTTATCATTCCTTCTGGCTGAGTAGTATTCCACAATATAAAAATACCACATCTTTTTTGTCCATTTATCAGCTGATGGGCATTTGGGATGTTTCCAAGATTTACAAATTGTGCTGCTATAAACCTGGGTGCACATATATCACTGTGGTATGATGTTTTCAATTCTTATGGGAAAATACCCAGAAGTGGAATAGCTAGGTCAAAAGGAACCTCTAATTCTAGTTTTTTGAGGAATCTCCATACTGAGTTCCACAGTGGTTGTACCAGTCTACACTCCCACCAACAACAAAGAAGGGTCTCTTCTTGTCCCACAGCCCCTCAAGCATTTGTTATTGGTTAATTTCTTGATGGTAACCATTATTTCTGGAGAGAGATAATATCTCAGTGTAGTTTTAATTTGCATTTCTCAAATGGCCAATGGTGTTGAACATTTTTTCATATATTTATTTGCCATTTGTATTTCTTCATCTGAGAATTGTGTATTCACCTCAAATGCTAATTTTTGGATTGGGTCTTTAAATTTGGGGGGCCTGATCTTTTCAATTCTTTATATATTCTAGATAAAAGTACATTGTCTGAGGGACAGTTGGCACAAATCTTAGTCTGTGCATTTTCTTTTCACTACGTTGGTGGTGATTACTTTAATGTATAAAAACTTTTCAATAAGATTCCAGTTGCTGATTTTTTTTCTTTTTTTTTCTCTCTTTTTTTTTTTTTTTTTTTTTTTTTTTTTTTTTTTTTTTTTTTTTTTTTTTTTTTTTTTTTTTTTTTTTTTTTTTTTTTTTTTTTTTTTTTTTTTTTTGTGGCACCAGGGATCAACTCACAAACTTGTGCCTGCCAGGCAGGTGCTTAAGCCACTGAGCTAAACTCCTGGCCCTAGTTTTTTGAGGCATGGTCATACTATGTAGCTCAGGCTGGCTTTGCGCTCATGATGTAGCCCAAGCTGGCCTCAAACTCATAACACTCCTCCTACCTCAGCCTCCGGAATGCTGGGATTAAAGGCGTGTGCCACTGCACTCCGCTTCCCAGTTGTTGATTCTTTGAAGTACTTCCTGTGCAGTTTTGGTTTTGTTCATGAATTCACGGCCTACCCCTATATCCTTAAGATTTCTACCTACTTTGTCTTCCACTGGTTTAATGTTTCTGTCTTAATATTTAGATCTTTGATCCATTTTGACTTCAATTAGCTCATGGTGATAGACACGGGTCTAGTTTAAATCTTTGGCATATAGAAAGTCAGGTTTTCCAACACCACTTATTAAAGTGACTCTTTCTTCCTATGAACATGTTTGGCCCCTTTGTTAAAGATAAGGTGGCTGAGTGTGTTTGTAGTTGTGTCTGTGTCTTCTGTTCTATTCTATTGATCCTAAGGTCTGTTGCTGTATTTTTTTTTTCTGCCAGTACCATGCTGATTTTCCTGTAGCAGCTTTGAAGCATAATTTCCTGCCTTGCCTTTGATACCCAGGATTGCCTTTGCTAATCTAGGTCTCTTATGGTTCTGTATGAATTTAACGAATATTTTCTCTAGGTCTGCAAGGTGTGCTAATGATATTTTGATCAGGATTGCTTTAAATCTGTATAACAGTTTTGGGAGTATGGACATTTTCACAATGTTAGTTCATCATATTG
>RJWM01033742.1:0-20227 GCA_004363535.1 Dasyprocta punctata
TACATGTCTATATCTGTCAATACCCCCAACCCCTAGGAAGGTAATGATATGCAATATTGTAACTACTGCCAAACTTCAACCACCTCAGTGTGTAAACCTACAATGTTATCATATCAGATCTGTTGTTGTTGTTTGTCTGTCTTTTTTGACTTTTATTTCTAGCTTCTGTATCTATTTTCTCTTAAATAAAAAAAAAAAAGAACTTCTGGAGTTTGGAAAGGTAATATTGTTATATACACTATGTGCCACATCACAGACTGACACAGCTCCCTGTAATCAAACACACTAATCTTTCTGCAGTGAAATAGATGAATACTCACATTAAGTAGTAAAAGTATCCCCATGTCAGTTCAGGTGAGGTTTTATCATCTAAACTAAAGGCTTTTGGCTTTTATAGCTTTTTGGGTTTCAGGATTACAGATAAAGAATTGTAGACCAAAGAGTGGCATTTCTGTGTAACAGAAACACTCTTCCTGGATACTACTTTTCAAATTTCTCAATCACACCCAACATTAGTACCAACCATAACATGTCTAAATTAATTTATTAAATACATTTTTATGAGAAACAAATTTTAGAGATTATCTATAGGATTAGAGGATTAAATTGTACTATTTCTTTTTATCTTGTTTAAAAAAGATAAAAAGTGAAATAAAATCAGAGAAAATTTAGAATTTAGAGAGAAACATTTTCCCCACTATGAAAGCATCCTAAAACTATAACCATCACCTTTTCTACACATTTATTTAGAAGTTTTCGTATAATTTTATTTAAGTATAAAAATATTGGTTATATAATATTGCAGGTAGTTCCTGCTTTTAGAGTCTTACTGTCTTATAATGTTTTTCAGAGAGATTATTTTATTTTAGTTTGGTTTTTGAGACAGGATATTGCTGTGTAGTCCAGGCTGGCTTCAAACTCACAGTAATCCTCCAGCCTCGGGCTCCCTAGTGCTGGAATTACAAGCATTGCCACCATACCTGGCCTTGGAGACATCATTTTAAGGTTGTTTACAACTACATATTGCCATATTTGTGTAACAGTTCCCTTACTAGTGGAAGTTTTCATTACTACTTGTTGTAGTCAGGAGTTACAGGGAGAACAGTTACATACAGGACACAGAATTTATAATACTGTTTTATGATGGTCACCCAGAATTAAATACAAGAAAGTGAAGGAAAATCTGTCCACAACACTAAAGGCCCAGAATATTCAGCCAAGGACCTGGATTCCAGAGCCCATGACAATGCCTCCCACAAATCCAACTGGAGATCTAAGAGCCCACGATAAGGACTTATGCCAGTCTGTTTTACAGATCTGCGCTGGGAAGGTCAAAAGTCAGCAGCGGAAGCTAGAAAGTCTATGCCAGCGGAGTGAAGGAACTGTGCCAGTAGGTTGAGGGTTTTACACTGGAGCCAAGAAGTCACGCTCAAAATAAGGACCAGAGCTCCCCTGAAAAGTACCACAGCCATCCTCAGCACCAGTGAGGTCCTGAGCTCCTCCGATGATGAGAACAGTTTAGTACAGGTCAGGAAGCCCAACATGACAAGCTTCTCCTGGAGGTTAAACAGTGCACGTCTTCCCCTCCGGATCCAGGAAGTGATGCTCAATGTAAGGAGCAGAGCTCCCCAAAATGAATAGCAGCCACCATCAGCAACAAGGTTGCGAGCTCCTCTGATGATAATGGCTGAATCCATATTGGGGAAGCCAGCATGACAAGCTCCTCCAGAAGAACCAACGGCTCGAAACAGCAACACTTAGGAGAACCCACAACACCTTGCCCTTCTTCTCCTCATCTCTATTTATGCTGGCAACTTTCCTCAGGTGGGCCATCTACACTCAGCACCATGCCGATTTAATTCAGCTGGTGTTAAACTGACCAGTTTTTAATCCATAACAATACTGAAATGCTCTGATGTAACACATTTGCTCCTAGGGTCACCTCATCATGATGATGCAAAATTTGGGTACAAAGACATGAAGATCTTGGACCAAAAATAGGAGAAAGGATGCAGGCAAATACAATCAAGAGCTGCATGTAATGCTGAAGATCTTTAAATTCAAGTATGGGGAATCTAGAAAACTTTTCCAATTTTATGCGGGAGAAGAAATTTGTTCAAAGAAGGAATTTATTCAAAGAAAGAATTTATTCAAGGATCTATAGCTAAAATGAACATAGATTAATGATAAGAAGGTCTCTAGGAGGCAATCCATACAATCATTTGGGATAGGCATTAGTAGTAGCCTGGCCTCTAGACTTACGATGTAAAACCCAGCTTAGTTCACAGGGACAGCAGCAGAATTGACATGCTTGGAGTATTCCTTTGCTCTAAGATTGCCTTGATGCTGTTATCACTCAAAGTTGGGTTGAGTTCTACATGTATTTGCTCTGAGTTGCTACCTATTCTTACCTGGACACTTGCAAAACAACCCTAACTGGTACTCAACACACTTTTTAGAACTTCTTAAGTTCATTTTTCATACAAGTGCCAAAGAATAATCTTTAGAAAAAAAATTTTACTAATCCATTCCCTGCTTAAAATCTTTTAATATCTTCTTAGTTTCCCTTGGATAAAAACAAAACTACTTAATAAAGATCAGTTGAATTTCTTATTATAACTTACAAACAATCTAATTCAACTTTACTTAATTTTAAAAGGACTTGTTATTGGATAATTTTATGAAATAATCAATTTTCTTTTTTTTTTTTTTTTTTTTTTTTTTTTTTTTTTTTTTTTTTTTTTTTTTTTTTTTTTTTGTGGCACCAGCGATCAAACTCACAGCTTCATGCCTGCCAGACAGGTGCTTATACCACTGAGCCAAACTCCCGGCCTTAGTTTTTTGAGGCAGGGTCACACTATGTAGCTCAGGCCAGCCTTGTGCTCCTATTGTAGCCCAAGCCGGCCTCGAACTCACAACACTCCTCCTATCTCAGCCTCGGAGTGCTAGGATTAAAGGTGTGCGCCACCAGGCCCAGCTGAAACAATCGAATTTAATTGGATACAAAGATATAAAAGATTTAGTACAGATCTGCTTCCTTTCTCTGCTTCCTCTTTGTTAACATTTCTTGGGTGACATATGTTCTGTGGTCAAAACATAATGGCCAACTTTTTACGCTGCAGTAAATATTTACAGTCTCAACCCAAGTCTTTTAACCCACTCTTATTAGACTGCTTTAGGTCATTTGTTTTAACCTGAACCAATTACAGAGGTCAAGGGAATAGGATGCTGATTGGCCAACGACTGGATCACATGTTTTACCTAGATTTATCCTCATACAAAGCACGTGGACTTACAGTGAAGAAGCACTGACACCAGCAGGAAAACAGAGTCTTGCTTTAAGAAGAGTAAATATGTATTGTGGTGTGGGAATTACAGTGTTCATTACCATGTGTGGATATTCAACTCTGCAGTCTATTTTTTCCTGCTTCATTTAGTGCAACATCTCCTTATGCTCTATCCACTCTAGCCACTTTGGTCCTCATGTCAGATAGCTATCACTACAGAACAAATGGTCCCAAAATTTAGTTTAGCAATTTTGTTAATTTGAGCTGAGCTTACCTGATTCTGCCTGGTTTAACTCTGCATCTATGCTCAGGTCAGCAGGGGGCTAGTTGGTCTAGAAGAGAATTGGCCATTATGATTCAGCTCTGTCCTATGTGGCCTGAAACTCCGTTAGCACACACTTGTTTTTATAGTGGATTTAGCGATCCAAGAGAATAAATAGAAATGTTCAAGATATCTTGAGTTCTAGGCTTAGATTTGGCATTTCCACTACCAGTGTGGAAGAGTACCACCAAATTTCATGATCAATACAACCTTTCCTCCATAGGTATTATTGTTTGAGAAATAATGGATGATTATTCACATGCTAATTCATTTATTCAACAAATATTCAGAATCAATTATATACCAAAAATGTATAAAATAGAATCATGAATCCATATGCACATAAGTGAAATCTAGAAAAACATTGATAAAAACCTTACAATATGAATGCACTCTTTAGAATATTGTTAATATCCTTAAAAAAGCAAAGAGAACCTCTTATTGAGATATATAAAATATGCCTTTTTAAGGGATAAGCTATTGAAGAAAAGATCGAATCACAGTATCACAATGAAGAATTTAACTTTCTGCTGAAATATGACTAAGAATATTGGAACTTGGTGAAAGAGAGAAATATGATTCAATGTGAATGATTCTGTCTGGAGCAGCAAAAAATTTATATATGTCTCCATTTCACATGTACTTTTATATCTCTAAAATGATGACCATTTCATTTTAACAGGCTCAAGCCTTATGTGCAATCCTGCCACAGAATTACCAGAAGTTTCAGAATTTATTGAGGGAGTGCACGAAGATTGCTTACTGGTGAAGAGGGGAGGCAATAAACTTCAGATCGTCAATGGCTCTGTAGTCCTACTGCTGCTGCTCCTGGAATTCTGGAGACTTAAAGCTGACTGGGGGAAGGGAACAATTCATCAGTCACCCCAAAGGCAGCAAAGTACATTGCAATAAGTGTGCCGATTCCTCGCTGTTTCCTCTATCCAGACCCCTTGTCACATTAACTTGCTGTTCTCTCTCATTGTGGACGATAACCTCCCCTGCCTGTTTACACTGTAGTCACCTATGGAAGTTGCTTTGATTAATGAGCTATGAGCAGCCAAAGCAGACATGGGGGCTTGCAATGAGCTTTCAAGTTGGGACTGACTTTTCTCTCCAAACTTTACCATCTCCATAAAAACAAGTTCAGACTAGCTTGCTAGTCTCTGGGGAAAGAGAAGAGTGCTCACATGTAGACGAGTGGTGAACTGAGCCATTTGGGCTCAGCCTGAATCAGTCAACAGTTAGCCAAATCCAGAAATATGTGTGAGCCCAACCATGAACAGTGGATCTACCTAGGTGTTCCCAATTCATCCAGATGCATAAGCAATAAATGCCTAATGTTGAATGTCACTGAAGTTTTGTACTTGTTATTCAGCAACATCTAACTTATAAAGAATATGTTGAACTTCTGGGCCATCATTTGATGGCTTGATTGACTCAAGACATATAGAATAATGTTTGAGGGAATACTTGGGAATTTAAACAACAAGTACTTACATCCCAAAATGAGTGTTGTCACTGAATTAAAGGGTTAAATAGTATAATTTGAAAGGCAGTGGGCTCGGACCCAGAAAATCTAATTCAAGCTTAGACTTTGTTATTTTGAATAGCATTTATCTTCTCTAACTTGGCCTTCCCCATTTCTGAAATGGGTATAATAAAAGTTGCTTCAAGTATCTTATGATAATTAATATGACACTAGTAAGATAAATGTCTAATGTGAAATATATGTGCTGTGGGCTAACTTGTATTCCCAAGATATATGGAAGTCCTAACTCTTGTACCTGTGAATGTGATCTTATTTGGAAATAGAATTATTGCAGATGAAGTCAAGATCAGGTAGGTCCTAAACCAATGAATAACATCTTTGTAGGTAGAAACAATTTGGACACACACGGAGAAGAAACCATGTGACAATGGTGACAGAGATGGAGTGACACAGTTACAAGCCAAGGTCCACTAAGGATTGGTAGCAATCACCAGGAGCTAGGAGTAGGAAGAATCAACTCCTCCCTACAGGCTTCAGATGAGCAAGTTTTTCTGCCTACACCTTAGTTTTAAATTCCCAGCTTCCAGAGCTGTGAGAAAGTCAATCTCCATTGTTTTAAACCACTCTGTTTGTGGTGCTGCATTACCATGGTCCTGAAGAGCCAATATAAGGTGGTTGCGAGGCATTATGCTAAATGCTGAATTTTACAAGGAGTAAACTTGTTTTTGGTATATGTGGGTCACTTTGGAAACCTCAGATTTAATTGAGGTTCTGAGTTCCTGCAGGTGAAGTAATTAAGCCTGTGGGATATGATTATTAAAGTTAATGTGAACTGAATTATATCATCTTGGGATATAAGTACTCATGATTTAAGTTCCCAAGTATTCCCTCAAACATTATTCTATAGGTCTTGAGTCAATCAAGTTGTCAAATGATGGTCCAGAAGTTCAACATATCCTTTATAAGTTAAATGTTGCTGTAAAACAAGTACAAAACCTCAGTGACATTCAACAGTAGGCATTTATTGTTTATGCATTGTATTCATAAAAGAAGAAATTTTAGGGAATTTCTAGTTACTTAGAAGAACACTATAGAAAAATATTTAACAGTTACTATTATTTGTCAAGTTTCCAGTACTGTTCTCAATATTTTTGTTTACCAACTTATTGAAATCTCTTATTGAAACACTGTGAGGCACTGTAACACGCAGTGCCTAGCCAGGTCTATCGTACCTTGAATGTTTAAAACAGAAAGGACTTAAGGCAAAAATTTATTTACACAGGAGATGGAATTGATGGCAACCCAACAGATGCTGAAGCACCTCAGTTAACAGCATCAGGAAGCTGCTGCCACCCTCAGACTGGATGGACAAGGGGAGAAGGGAGTGATGACAAAGGCCAGAGATGGGGCTGCCTGCTTAATGGTAGAGTCATGGCAGGCCTGTCCCCAGAGAGCTAGAGCTGTGGAGGAAGTGGGGCCATTGTGGAAGAGCTGGCCTGTGGAGGAGGGGGACTCCAGTTCTATCTTTTGTCCCCTCTCCACTCTCACATTGGTGCCATTCATTGGCTCAGTGCAGGGGAAGCTAGCAGACATGGAACCCTGAGAAATGCAGCTGGAAGGGAAGCACCTCTGATACAGAGCAGAGAGGGGAAAAACCCGTTCCGGAGTTGTTTATGCATGTATATTTTCAAGATGAAAAAACTGAGGGATCAAACAGGAAAGTAACATGCCCGAGCTCACTTGGCTGGCTCTGGGATCCGAGCCCCGGCAGCTGGGCTGCAGGGCCTGTGCTCTCAGCTCCTGCCCACAATGCTGCCCTCTTAGAATCAGGAGGACAGCAGAGGCAGGGGCTTGATGTGGAGATTATTGTGATCACCCACAGGTCAGGAATTAAGGGCCTGCATGAAACTGGTATCTGTGAAATTGAATAAAATAGATTTTCTTGAGAAATATTACAAAGGAAAGAATTATTTGCTTAAGAAAATGAGAAAAGAAATAGCTTTAGGTAACATAAAATATTTGAAAAGAGAAGCAATTTATTTAAACACAACAGTATTCATTTTCAAGTCAGAAAATAAGTGAGGCACTGTTAGGAGATAAAAAAAATCGCATATTCATTACAACAAATTTCACCTCCAAAAAATAATTCAGAATGTCAGAAAATGTGCATTTTTCTTTTATGAGGCTTGCAAATTTGCCTCTCTTTTCTGGTTTTCTTTTATCATCTGTCTTAAAATACAAGCTGGCTATGTTATTGTCAATAAATAATAATATACTAAGATAATTTTTGTTGACAACTTGGAACCACGAATCTAAAAAACAGTAGTAAAATTAGAGGTGTTATTATATGCAGAATTTACTTTCTAGTCTACTAGGTGTAGAATGAAATATGCAATAGTTAATTAACGGGACTGGGAAAAACTTGCATTTTTCTTTTTTAAAGAATTGTTAGCCAAGATTAATTAAGAAAATCAACAAGTCTGCTAGCAACTGATAATTACTTGAATAAATAGATGACACAAATCTTTTCTAAAAATATAGATTGCAAAAGAGAGAAAACCAGCTAAAAGAAGCACAAATGTTTTTTCTAATGAATGTGGCATATGGACGAGAGACTGCATACACAAATTAAGTCAAGAATGAGCAGTTATTTCAATTTAACCAAAACCAAATGCCAATCTGGATGATTTAGACAACACCAAATTCCCTTGTACTTTAAATAACTGGATCTTTCCATTGGTCTGAATAATTCAGATGATTGCTTTAACTGTCTTCTTTATTCTGTTTGGGGAGATAAGCATAGGATATGTTTTCCATTTCATGCAGGTGAGCTAAAGCAAAACTGTAGTAAATCCCTGTTGAACAGATCTGAACTTTCCTGCAGCATTAGATATTACTTAATGATGACCTGTCTGTATCATTAGTGGAATATGTAAAAGATACCAGTCATGAGTTTCAGGCAATGGAAAATATGTTGGATGTACTTGTCTGCATAAGTAATATCTAATGCTGCAGGAAGGTTCAGATTTGAATTATGAACTACCCTATGAGTTTAATTTATTCAAGCACAGTTTGGATCATCTTTGGGCAGGGCCACTGTAAAGAAAGACCTGAAGTTAAGGACTACCAGGATTAATTAATTGAGGTTCTTTTCAAGTTTATGAAATCTCAGAGCTGTATTTCCAAGAATAATTGGATTTTGTGGGGTTAAACACAATCATTTGATGGCTTTCTTTTCTATGGGAGTGGTCAATAAATGCATCCTGAAGAAAACGGAAGTACGTATTCATTGTACTTTGCTTCTTGCTATGTATATTTAGGTGACAATTCTGGTAAGAAGCTGCTTCTTTGACAAAGTATGTGGAACTCCTCTGAGAGTAGGGCTGCGCTAAGGAAGTAATGGATTTCACTGTGTTGATCGGTGTTTCCAGAACAACTGCAGAGGCTTATTTGCATAACAGTGGGGCCACGCTGCAGTACATTCACCATTTCAGAAAAGTTGAACTAAATTTTAAAATGAAAAGAAATGTAAAAATTGAAGCTAAATGTGTTTGTACTTAATAAACTTAAATATCTAAATTTAAGTGTAATCTTGGTGGACAAAAACATTTAAAATGTTTAAATATCACATTCTTTCTCTGGTGTGAGAAACAGCATAAATGAGGACCAAAATGTATAACAGATACTGGGAAATAGGAAGAAAATATTCAGATGGGAAGGGGAACAAAGAATGGAAGAGGGGTAAAGGAAGGAAGGGAATAGAAAAAGAAGGAAGAAAATGGCAACAAAGCTTTTGTAAATAAGAAGGGGAAGAGAGGTTGAATGGAGGTGTGGTTTTCAGGGAAAAAAGAAGAATCAAAAGATATCATATACAGGTACAGACTTCCTCTAATGAATGCGATCATTATATATATATCTAAAATGATCAATAAAAATTAATAATAATAAAAACATTTAAAATATGAATTTTATGAGAAAAGAGAAAACTGTGTCTTTAACATTTAAAGAAATTGGAATTATTGATTGAGTTACACCTCTTGTTTTGCTCAGAGAAGACAGCAGAGATCAGAGTGGTAAATTGGCTTCCCGAGGGTCACAGAGATCTGCAGTGATAGTGCTGGATTATATGCAAAACCTAGAGATTTCTAGTCAACAAGAAACTCACATATTAACAACCTGTTGAAAAAGAAATAACAAATTTAAGAAACTTTTTCATTCTTGCTGACATTTGAATTTACTTAGAGCAATTTATATGCATGAAAAAAGTTTGTCAGAACCATTTTGAAAATTCTCTCTTTCATTGCTAACAAGACACATCTTCAATAGCCATAAAATAAAGACATATTTTACTGTTGAAAACCTATGTATATTTTTCTTCGTTTATGGTTACCTTTTATAAAGCATTCAGTGAATAAGGGTGTCAGGATCCACAACAACAATATAAAGCCAGTTATGTGTTACTGTGAAATTGTAAAAACTAAAAAAGAGTCCCCAGGAAATAAACTCTAAAGTTTCAAATTAAGAAGTGGAAAATTGAGATAAAGTACTGGTAGAAATCCTAGAATTAAAGATAAACAGGTCATTTAAGTGCACTTAAATATTACCAAAGTGCTCTCTTTTAGCTTAGACACTGTGTTGTTTAGGATTAGATAGGCAAATGCAGCCATTGCCAGTATTTCCCACTGACATGACAATGCAGGGACCTGGTTATGCAGGTGTTTGATGTCTAAAAGTGAAAAATGTAGATGCTGAGGTTACTTAGAAATGAAACTAATATTCCACGGTAGGGAATAAAAAAACATATTCAGGAAGACGAATACTGCATGTTTTCTCTCATATGTGAAATCTAGGCACTGGAGGATGCAAAAGTTAAAGGGAAACTGTTAGGGAAAAAGGAGGGGACCAAGGAGAGGACGTATGAGAGGGGAATAGGGAGAGTGAACCCCATCAAAGTACATTATATGGGTGTATAAAAATGCTGCAGTGAAATTCATTGTTTTGTGCAATTGCTATGTGCTAATAATTTTAATAATAAAAAAGTTGGTTTCAGTAACCTGGGAATTTGGCCCTTCGTACCTGGTGATTCAGGGGTTGCGGTGTGGCTGACACAGCCATCCCTGGTCAAGTATGTGGAGCCATGATGTATAGCTGAATCTGGAACTGCCAAAAGAGTCTACCTTCTATACTTCTATTACTATAACTGCCTTCTAATATCCGAACAATGCTGATAAGACCAGGAGTTAGAAAATAAGCTTTTCTCCCCTCTCCCTGTACCTGCCAGTCTCCCTGTGGAGTCTCCCATTTGTGGAGCTTACTGGGCAGACGTGATCAGGGAAATGGGAGTTCTGTGGTTTCTGAACCCTACCTCCATTCTCACGAGTTACATAAGAGTAGGCTTAAGGCTGGGACAAATAGGTAAATAACCTGATAGGTGTCCATGATTTTAAGATGTGTCATTATTTTATCTACTACTGAAAAGGAGACATTCACAAGCTACACTATAATGTTAAGCAACTCAGAATTTTACCACGCATCATGACGCCCTGTGTCATCAGAGTGTTGTGAAATAGTATTTCTTAGAATACGTTGCTCTTCTTTGTTGCCTTATTTCCTCCAGGAGCGCATACCCATTTTGTAAGTTTTTATACTGGTACTTTCATGATTTCACCAGTTGCTATTCATTGATGATTTTAGAAAACAACCAGTGGTATGGACTGAGCGTGTTTCCCTCAAATCCCTATGTTAAAGCACTAATCCCCAGAATCTCACACTGTGGCTCTTTTTGGAGATGGGGCCTAGGCAGAGAGGATGAAGTGAAAGTGAGGTGGGAAGCATGTGCTCTAATCAGTCTGACTGGAGTCTATATAAGAAGAAGATATTTGGACACAGGAGGAAAAACGGAAAGGGACAAACTGAGAAATTCTTCACCTGTGTGCCAAGCAGAGAAGTTTTAGGTGAAATTAACCCTGGCAGCATCCTGACCTTGGATTTCCAGACTCTAGAACTGTGAGAAAATGAACATCTGTTTTCTGTGCCAGCCAATCTGGGGTATCTCATTTTGGCACCATTAGCAAACTGCTGCAGCCTGAAAGACACGAAATTTAATGCACAAGAAACCAACAAGTTACACGATTCTAGGAAGGGCCAGAACTGTTAACCTCACTGACAAGATTCACAGCTTGATAGGCGATCAGAACTACAGCAGAACTGTAGCCTGGTCAGGCTAAAATGCAATCTAACTTCTGAGATCTAAAATGTTACAGAACAGTGTGCATTTAATTAGTGAAATATAATCAGTCCTTCATCTTTTTACTTTTTATGCACCACAATTTTGTATCAGGTCTATTTTCCCTTGTTTCTGTTTTTCTCTTTTATAGACACTTAACATCTAGTGAATTTGAAACACAAGTGTTAATGTGAATTCAAAAGCTATATTCTTTATATAGCCATTGACTCTAGAATCTAAATAAAGAACCAGGTGTGGTGGTCTACACTTGTAATTCCAGGCTTTGGGAGACTGAGGCAGGAGGACGGCCATGGGTTCAAGGCCAATGTAGGCTACACAGTGAGATCAGAGCCAGTCTGAAGTACATAGTGAGAATGTGTCTCAATAAAGCAAAAAACATAACTCCAAATAAGAGGAAATGATAATCTAGTATTGAAATAAAAACTAAAAGCAATCTGTGTAGGTGAAATTTTAATATATAAATCCAGAATACTCTCACCATAGAAAAAGTTAGTCTGTGCAAACCAATGAATTCTAATTCTAATGCCAACTGAGGAGAAGCAATGGTGGAGTGCAGAAAAAAAAAATGCAAAGGTCCAATCCACAGTCTGACCCGATTTCTACTGCGACTGAAAGAAAGCTAGAGTGGGTATTTCTACCTAGTAGCATACAGAAGTTTATGTTGTGTTTTTTTTCCCAAGAAGTTCAAGTATTATCACTTAAAATGACCATGGGAAATAAACTATTTTGCCATATCAACATTGTTTATGAGCATGTACACTTTATATTTGCTTCATTAAACTTCCAACTCTTTGTCTTGTCTTTGTGCTAATATGTACCCTCTTAAGCCCCTAGGGAAAAAATAACATGCTTTTAAAAATATAAGCAAGTCAACAGAATATTATGGCATCATTATAGAGAACAATAACCTTCAAGCAAGGGATTTCAGCTCTGAACAACTGAAGATAATGAATAATTTTCTTTTGCAGTTATATTGGGATGAAATGAGCTGCTTTACAAATGCTGAACTGAGTCCAAACTATAATTAAACAATTATCTTTTAGTTTTCAGCTCTGACTTTTTTCTTTGTCTTCTGGATGCTGCTTGAATAGCATTATTTTCAGATGTATTCAGTCCTTGGTCTTGGTGCCCAAAACACTGTCACCTTTTAACTTCTTTATGTTTTCAACTTATTCAGCTCCTGGGGGCAGAAACTTCTGTGTCTAAGTAAAAGAAAATATGAGTTAAACTAGCTTTAACAATTAGCAGGATGAATTGACTCTCAGAAAAGTGTAAAAGTGGGGCAAATTTCAGGCATGGTACATTCGCAGTCTGACTTTTTTTTTTTTGCGGGGCGGTTTAATCTTCTATACTTGGCTTTCCTAGGTTAATTTTCCACACCCTCATGGCCATAAAATGGAGAGTGAAGTTTTCTATAAGTATTGAGCAAAATCTTTGTGTGCTATGCATACTGAACTACCACAAAGCAAATCTTTGTTCTGAGATAATGAAATACATAATTGGTTTGCCTGGAAAATTAAATTTGACAAAGAAGTAAAGATTTCATTTACTGGTTTGCTCGATCAAATCCTGCTGTAGAGAGTTGGGGTTAGGAGAGCAGAATAGACATTGAAACGCTAATCACAATATACTTTGTAAACTCAAGATTATTTTACTTTTCTCTTTGTATGTTTTTTCCTGTACTCTGCATTTTCCTTCTGATTTTTTTTCATGTAATTAACACTTTAAATTACTCTCTAATTTGCATTCATTACATTTCTTGGCACTGAGCCCTGGGAATGATGAAGAGCATCCAGGCTGAGAGTCTTTCATCCCAATCAAATGTGACCTGCTGATCCTGGACAACGGCATTTGAGTGTGGTTACCAGCTGTGTGTCTCATTTTTACAAAAGATGTCTCCTTCTTCTAGTTAGCTGAGCACGAAAGGAGTTAGGAAAGCAAAAGTGAGCTCTCATGATTCTCTAGCTCTGCAGACACAGGGAGAGTGGGAGATATGATAATCATATCCTGGCAGCCTGCAAATCCTTAAATACCTGGTTCTGTCTTACCTACTCAGGGAAATTTCATCAATAATGCCAAAGAGCTGCGAGCGAGAAAGACAGACTACAACCTCAGGGTGTCTGGGTGAAAGAGACAGGGGTGTACTCCTTTCACATTCAATTAAAATCAAGTAAAGTCAAAATTGTTCAGAATGGCCAAGAATTCAGGGACTACTCTGGGAAACAAATATGATACTATAATTCTATCAAATTACATTATGCAGTTCCATTTGTATTCTTAGAATTTAAATACAGCATTTGTTCTTAAAAATTATAGTGTTATTATCATGTCATACCTATTATCTTGTATCTTAAGTCTGGCAGACTTCAACTAGTTGGGCACCATGCTTTTAAGAGCCTAATGTAAGCCATCTAAGTGGAGAATTATTTATATATAAATACATTTAATACATGCATTGCCATATTATATTGCAAATATTACCAGCTATCTTGTTCATTTTAGAGTCAAGACTCAGTGAAACCAAAGATTAACTCATTTTAACTTAGTGTTTTAAAGTCAAACTAATGCATGTGTATAATTTTAAAATAAAACAATATTGCGTGGGCCAGGGATTTAGCTCAGTGACTTAAGCACCTGCCTGGCAGGAGTGAGGTTGTGAGTTCAATTCCAGGTACCAAAACAAAAAACAAAAAAACAAAAAAAAAATATTGGAAATCTAATAGCAAAATAGGTGAATTCAAATCTTCCTATTCACACTTTTTTATCTAACTGCCATCAATTCTTATACGTTTTCTTTTGGTATTTACCCACTTATTTAATATAATCATATAGTTACTTTTTGAGTTTTTATTAAGTAGAGATTAGTTTTATGGCCCACTTTTCCTAACTCAGACTAAAAGCACGTACACATCTTTCTTCTGCGTCTATCATTCAGTGTCTCTGTTCAGTTCTGCCAACACAGTGTAATCATAATGCCATGTTTTCTTTTTTGTTTCTTTTTTAAAAATAGTGAAACAAAAGAGCAAAAGGATAGAAATGATAAAGAAATTTCAAAAGAAGTAGGGAATTAGCATTAGTAAATATATTGCATATTGTTGTCTTAGAAGTTGTTCAGGTTATAAAATCTAGGCACAAAAGTGATCAAACAATGACAGCACAAACTGTTTTTTTGATGAACTAACAGAGATTAGCAGTATAGTTATCTATCTAGCATACATATACATACATACATTTATGTGTGTTTCCCAACATACATATAATCTTTTCCTTTCTTCCTTTTTCCTTTCCCCTATCCTAGTTCTTCTGTCCTTTCAAGTACTTTCTTTCCCTTTCATTATTGCAGTATCCATTGTATATTTAGAATCTTATTACTCTTTCAGATTTTTATTTTTAATTATTTTTATACTAAGGAGACAATATAATATTTACAAATGTGAGTTTGGTTCATTTCACTTATGAGTATGGTCTCAAGTTGCCTCCATTTACCTACAAAAGCCTCAAATCATCCTTTTTTATAGCTGAGTAATATTCCATTGTATAAAAATACCACATTTTTTTTATCCATTCTGCAGTTGATGTGCATTTTGGTTGTTTCCAAGGTTAAGCTATTACAAATTATGCTGCTTTAAACATGGGTGCACATATATCACTGTGAGATGGTACTTTCAATTTTTCTGGGAAAATACCCATAAAGGATAGCTGGATTAAATTAGACTTCCAATCCTAGTTTTTTGAGGAATCTCCATACTGATTTCCACAGTGGTTACACCAGTCTACACACCCACCAGCAGTGGAGAAGTGTTCCTTTTTCCCCACAACCCCACCAACATTTGGTATCTGTTGATTTCTTGATGGCAGCTATTCTTTCTGGAGTGAGATGGAATCTCAGTATTGTCTTTAGTTTGCATTTCTCGAATGACCAGTGATATTGAGCATACCTTCATGTATTTATGTGCCATTTGTATTTCTTTATCTGAGAAGTGCATGTTCATCTCAGATGCCCATTTTTGGATTGGGTCTTCAAATTTGGAAAGCCTGGTGTTTTTCAATTCTTTATGTGTTCTAGATATTAGTCCTTTGTCTGAGGGACAGTTGGCTAAAATTCTTTCCTATTCTGTGAGCTTTCTCTTCATTCTGTAGGTGATTTCTTTTGAAGTACAAAAATATTTTAATAAGAGATTGCAGTTGTTGATTCTTTGAAGTACTTTCCCTGTGATCTGTGTTTTGTTCATGAATTCTTTGCCTACCCCTATGTCTTCAAGATTTCTACCTACCTTGTCTTCCAGTAGATTTAGTGTTTATATTTTGATATTTAGATCTTTGATCCATTTTGACTTTAGTTTAGTGCCTGGTGATAGACATGGGTCTAGTTTCAGTCTTCAGCATGTGGAAAGCCAATTTTTCCAGCACCATTTATTAAAGAAGTTATCTTTCTTGCAGTGAACATGTTTAGTTTCTTTGTCAAATACAAGGTGGATGAGTGTCTTTGTAGTTGTATTTGCATCTTCTAATCTGTTCCATTGATCCTCGGGTCTATTTTTTTGCCAGTACCATGCTGATTTTATAACTGTAGCTTTGTAGTATAATTTCAAGTCAGGGATTGAGATGCCTCCTGTCTTGCTTTTGTTACCCCAAATTGCCTTTGCTATTCTAGGTCTCTGCTGGTTCCAGATGAATTTTAGGAATGTTTACTCTAGATCTGTAAGGTATGTTAGTGTGATTTTGATTGGGATTGCATTAAATCTGTATTACAGTTTTGGGAGTATGGCCATTTTCACAATATTGGTTCTTACTAACCAAGAGCAAGGGATATCTTTTCATTGTCTAACATCCTCTTCAATCTCCTTTTTTAGAGTACTATAGTTTTCAGAATATAGGTCTTTTACATTCTTTGTTTGGTTGATTCCTAAGTATTTCATTTTTTTGGATGCTATTGTGAAAGCTGTTATTTCCATAATTTCTGTCTCCGTGAGTTTGTTGTTTGTGTACAGGAATGGTATTGATTTTTGAGTGTTGACTTTGTATACAGCTACACTGCTGAATTTGTTTATTAACTCCAGTAGCCTTTTGATGGAGTTTTTAGGGACTTCCATGTAGAGTATCATGTTATCTGCAAATAGTGATAATTTAACTTCTTCCTTTCCTATCCTTATTCCTTTTATTTTTCTCTCTTGTCTGATTGCTCTGGCTAATGTTTCCAGAACTATATTGAATAGAAGTGGTGATAGTGAACATCCTTGTCTTGCTCCTGATTTTAGAGTGAAAGCTTTCAGTTTTTATCCATTTAGTACAATGTTGGCTGTTGGTTTGTCACAGATGGCTTTTATCAGACTGAGGTAGATACCATCTATTCCATGTTTCTGTTAGGTTTTTTTTTTTTATCATGAACAAGTGTTGGACTTTATCAAAATCTTCTTCTGTGTCTATTGAGATGATCATGTGATTTTTGTCTTTGGCTCTGTTGATGTGGTGTATTACATTTATTGATTTGTGTATGATAAACCATCTCTGTATTCCTGGAATAAATCCTACTTGGTCATGATATATAATGTTTTTGATGATTTGCTGCATTCTATTTGCCAGTATTTTATTAAGAATCTTTGCATTGATGTTCATTAGGGAGATTGACCTATGGTTCTTTTTGGCTAGGTCTTTCTTTGGTTTTGGTATCAGAGTAATACTTGCCTGCAGGAATGATTTAGGGAGGATTGCTTCCCTTTCAATTTCATTTAAGAGTTTGAGTAGTATTGACTTTAAATCTTCTCTAAATTTCTTATAGAATGCAGCTGTGAATCCATCAGGACCTTTTCTTTGTTGGTAAGTTTTTAAACATGTTTTCAATTTAAGTAGCTAATATTGGGTTTTTCAAAATCGTTGTATCTTCTTGATTGAGTTTTGGTAATTCATATGTTTCTAGAAATCTGTCCATTTCCTCTGTGTTTTCCTCCCTATGTGAGCAAAGGTTTTCAAATTAGGTATTCATGATTTTCTGAATTTCCATGGAATCTGTAGTAATTTTACTCTTTTCATTCCTTATTGCATGAATTTGAGTTTTTTCTTTCTTTTTCTTGATAAGGTTGACTAGAGGTTTATCAATTTTCTTTATTTTCTCAAAGAACCAGCTCTTTGATTTTTTGTATTGTTTTGTTAGTCCCAATTGTGTTAATTTCTGCTCTGATCTTTATAATGTCCTCTCTTCTCTGAGCTTTGGGCTTGACTTGCTTTTCTTTTTCTAGAAGCTTGAGGTGTAGCACTCGGTTTTCTATTTGTGCTTGTTCCATTTTCCTGATGTGGCAATTCATTGTTATATATTTTCCACTTAAGACTTCTTTCATTGCACCCCACAGGTTTTGGTATGTTGGATCTGCATTTTCATTGAATTGTAGGTGTTGTTTAATTTCTTCTTTAATTTCACCTGTAACTCATTGGTTGTTCAAGAGGTTGTTATTCAATTTCCATGTGTTTATATAGGTTTTACAGTTTCTTTTGCCATTAATTTCCAATTTCAGTGCAGTATGGTCATATAATATGCATGGGATAATTTTTCACTCCATTTGCATTTATGTAAGGATGTTCTATGGGCTAATATATGATCTATTTTAGAAAATGTCCCATGCACAGCTGAGAAGAATGTGTATTCTGATGTGGTTCAGTGGAACACTCTGTAAACATCTACTAAGTCCATTTGTTCACAGGTTTGATTCAGTTCTATTATTTCTTTGATGATTTTTTGTCTAGTTGATCTGTTTCTTTGTGACAGTGGGGCATTAAGGTCCCCTATTACAATTGTGTTATCGCATATTTGGTTTTCCATGTCTATTAGTATTAGTCTTATATAGTTGGGTGCTCCTGTATTTGGTGCATTTATATTTATGATTGTTAGCTCTTCCTCTTGAATTTTTCCACTAACAAATATGTAGTGACCTTCTTTATCTCTTTTGATCATTTTTGGTTTGAAGTTCACATTTTCTGCAAATAGAATAGCTACCTCTGCTTTTTTCTGGGTTCCTGTTGCATGGAATATTGTTTTCCATTCTTTGATTTTTAGTCTGTGAGTGTCCCTTTGAGTTAGATGTGTTTCCTGTATACAGCATATTGTTGGATCCTGTTTCTTGATCCATTGTGCCAACCTATTTCTTTTAATTGGTGAATCGAGGCCATTTACATTGATGGATATACTTGATATGTACTGTCTCAACTTTGTCATGTTATTTTCCTGTTGTTGGTTTCCTACTTTTCCCCCTAGTTTAACTGCTTGCCCTATCTGGTGATTTCTTTCTGGTTTTGTTCTGGAAATTGTAGTCATATTTATCTCTATCTAGTATGTCTTTCAGTACTCTTTCTAGGTTTGGTTTGGTGGACATGAATTTCTTTGGTTGTTCTTTGTCATGGAAGTATCTTATTTCTCCATTAATTTTCAAAGAAATTGTTGCAGGGTACATCAATCTGGTTTGGAAGCTGTTTTCTTTCAGGGCTTGAAACACTTTGTTCCAAGCTTGTCTTGACTTGAGGGTTTGTGCTGAGAAGTCTGCTGTGATTCTAAGAGGCTTTCCTTGACATGTGAGTTGTGTCTTTTCTCTAACAGCTTTTAGTATTCTGCTCTTATGCTGGATTTCTGGGATCTTAATTATTATGTCTGGGTGTAGATTTAGTTTGGTTATGACTATTTGATGTTTTATATGCCTCACTTATCTGTATATTTGATTCTTTTCCCATGTTTGGGAAATTTTCTGCTATTACTTCTGTGAATAGTTTATCAATGTCATTTGCATTGACTCCTGCATCTTCATTGATGCCTATTAATCTTATGTTATTCCTCTTTGCATCATCTTGAAGCTGTTGAATTGTCATTTCATGCTGTCTTGTTATTTTTAGAAGTTCTTTCCTTTCATGGTCACTAGCTGTGATCCCGTCCTCAAGGTCCGAAATTTTATCCTCAGCTTCATTCAAATGGTTTCACCAGTTTCAGTAGAATTTTTTATTTCCTGGCTATCTCTTTGAATTTGTTTCATGCATTCTACTTCTTTTCTATATTCATTCAAGGTTTCCATCATTTTCCCATGCTGCTGTACTTTTTTTTATCTATGTCTTCTCTAGCTATGCTGAACCAACTCCTTTATTGAGGTTGTCATTTCTTTCTTTACGTGAGCGATCATTTCTAATCTAATTTCCTCTATAGCCTCAAGGATTTGTTTTTTTATTTCACTTGCTATCTTTTCAGAAATTTCAGGTGTATGACTACTAATGTCCTCTATTTTGATGTCTCCTGTGCTTCTTTCTGATGGACTGGACATTTGAGATTGCATTTTGCTTTTTTGTTTTGTCATTTTCACCTCTTGGGTTAATATTTTCGTCTTTTCAATCCCACTTGTCTTAACAGTCCATCATGTGTGTCTTGGTGTCCTACTGTGTGGTTGATGTTTGTCCATTTGCTGGGTCTCACAATGAAGGGGAGGGCCAGTCACCTGAGTTCCTCCTGCAGGCCCTGTTGGGTGAGTCCTATATTCTTCCTAGGCCGACTAGCCTAGGAATATTGATGTAAGTCAACTCTTAGTTCCTATTGTTACTGTGGCATCAGGCTGATCCAGGCCGCTAGTTCTACCTGACTATAGTGTACACCTCAGCTGGGATCCTACTATGTCACTGGGTATCTTGTAGGCCCTTTTGATTTCCTCCATGTTGTAGGCCTTGTTGGCACTCTCCTCAACCCACCTGATGTTCTCTGTAGGGAAGAAGGACTCACCCACACTCTTGCCAGACTTGCCATGGATCTACAGCGGAGGGAGGGGGGAGTTTCCTGCTGCTCCCGTTTACCCACTGAGGTCCTCTATTTGAGGGGAAAACTCATCACATTGTTGCAAGCCTGCTGAAGTCCTCTGTGT
>RJWM01033743.1:0-20076 GCA_004363535.1 Dasyprocta punctata
GTGGCTGTATCTTCTAATCTATTCCATTGATCTTCAGGTCTGTTTTGATTCCAGTACCATGCTGATTTTATCACAGTAGCTTTGTAGTATAGTTTCAAGTCTGGGATTGTGATGCCTCCTGCCTTCCCTTTGTTGCCCAGAATTGCCTTTGCTATTCTAGGTCTTTTCTGGTTCCAGATGAATTTCAGGAATGCTTTCTTTAGTTCTCTGAGGTAGGCGAGTGGTATTTTGATTGGGATTGCATTAAATCTGTATAATAATTTTGGGAGAATGGCCATTTTCACGATGTTTGTTCTTCCTATTCATGAACAGGGAATATCTTTCCATTTTCTGAAATCTTCTTCGATTTCCTTCTTCAGAGTAATGTAATGTTCACTGTATAGATCTTTTACTTCCTTTGTTAGATTGATTCCTAAGTTATTTCATTTTTTTGGATGTTATATGTATGGTTTCCCTTGTTTCTCTGTCAGTGACTTTGTTGTTTGTGTACAGGAATGCTATTGATTTTTGAGTGTTTACCTTGTATCCAGCAACATTACTGAATTTGGTTATTACTTCTAGAACTCTTCTAAAGGATCTTTGGGGGTCTTCTATGTAGAGTATCATATCATCTGCCAAAAGTGACAATTTTATTTCTTCCTTCCCTATCCTTATTCCTTTTATTTCTTTCTCTTGTCTAATTGCTCTGGCTAGTATTTCCAGAACTATATTGAATAGGAGTGGTGATAATGGACACCCTTGTCTTGTTCCTGATTTTAGGTTGAAAGTTTTCAGTTTTTCTCCATTTAGTAAAATGTTGGCTGTTGGTTTATGATATATGGCTTTTAGCAGGTTGAGGTAGAGACCATCTATTCCGATTTTCTGTAGGGTTTTTATCATGAGTGACTGTTGAATTTTGTCAAAAGCTTTTTCTGCATCTATTGAGATGATCATGTGGTTCTTGTCCTTGACCCTGTTGATATGGTGTATTACATGTATTGAATTCCGTATGTTGAACCATCCCTCCATTCCTGGGATCAATCTCACTTGATCGTGGTGTATAATCTTTCTGATAACTTGCTGCATTCTTTTTGCCAGTACTTTATTGAGGATTTTTGCATCTATGTTCATGAGGGAGATTGGCCTGTAACTTTCTTTTTTGGTTGGGTCTTTCCCTGGTTTTGGTATTAGGGTAATACTTGTTTCCAGGAATGAGTTAGGAAGACTTATTTCCCTTTCGATTTCATTGAAGAGTTTGAGGAGTGCTGGCATTAAGTCTTCCCTAAATTTCTTGTAGAATTCAGTGGTGAATCCATCAGGGCCCAGGCTTTTCTTTGTTGGTAGGGTTCTAATTACATTTTCAATTTCATTAGCTGCGATTGGGTTATTCAGCAATTTTACATCTTCTTGATTCATAGGTAATTCATAGGTTTCTAGGAATCTGAACATTTCTTCTGTTTTATTGAATCTATGTGAGTAAAGGTTTTAGAAGTAGGTGTTGATGATCTTCTGGATTTCCACAGGGTCAGTAGTGATTTCACCCTTTTCATTTCTTATTGCATGAATCTGAGTTTTTCTTTCCTCTTTTTGATAAGGTTGGCTAGGGGTTTATCAATTTTATTTACTCTTTCAAATAACCAACTCTTTGATTCATTAATTCTTTGTATTGTTTTCTTAGTTTCAATTGCATTATTTTCTACTCTGATTGATCTTGATAATTTCCTCCCTTCTTTGGGCTTTTGACTTGACTTGCTCTTCTTTTTCTAGAAGTTTGAGGTGCAGCATTAGGTTGTTTATGTGTGTTCTTTCCATTTTTCTAATGTGGAAGTTTAGTGCTATAAATTCCCCTCTGAGGATTACTTTCATTGTGTCCCACAGGTTCCCGAAATTTGTTTTTGCGTTTTCATTCAATTCTAGATATTGTTTAATTTCTTCTTTAATTTCTTCTGTGACCCATTGGTTATTTAGGAGAGTATTATTTAATTTCCATGTGTTTGTGGGGTTCTTGTAGGTTTTTTTGTCATTTGTTTCCAATTTTACTGCACTATGGTCAGATAATCTGCATGGAATTATTTCAGTTCCTCTGCATTTACTTAAGCTTGTTTTGTGGACCAGTATATGATCTATTTTAGAGAATGACCCATGTGCAGCTGAGAAGAATGTGTATTCTGATGTTGATGGGTGGAATACTTGGTACATATCTACTAGGTCCATTTGTTCATAAGTTTGATTCAGTTCTGCTATTTTTTGCTGATTTTTTGTTTGGTTTATCTGTCTCTCTGTGACAGTGGGATGTTAAGGTCTCCTGTTATAATTGTATTATTGTTTATTTGGTTTTTTATGTCTATTAAGTTTTGTCTTATGTAGTTGGGTACTCCCATATTCGGTGCATATAGATTTATGATTGTAATCTCTTCCTCTTGATGTTTTCCCCTAACAAGTATGTAGTGGCCTTCTTTATCTCTTTTGATCATTGTTGGTTTGAAGTTAACATTGTCTACAAACAAAATAGCTACCCCTGCTTTTTTCTGGGTTCCTGTTGCATGGAATACTGTTTTCCAGCCTTTGATTTTTAGTCTGTGAATTTCCTTTATGAGTTAAATGTGTTTCTTTTACACAGCATATTGTTGGATTTTGTGTCTTAACCCACTCTGCTAGTCTGTTTCTTTTTATTGGTGAGTTGAGACCATTTACATTGATTGATATAACTGATATGTACTGGCCCATCCCTGTCATAATATCTTTCTGTTTTTGGTTTTCTACATTTTCAATTTAATTATTTGCCCTGCTTAGTGGTTTCCTCTTATTGTTGTTCTTAAGATTGTAGCTATCTTTGTCTTTTTCTAGAGTGTATTTCAGTACTCTCTGTAGTGTTGGTTTGGTGTCCATAAATTTGTTCAGTTGTTCTTTGTCATGAAAGTATCTTATTTCTCCATTAATTTTTAAGAATAATTTTGCTGGGTACATCAATCTGGGTTGAAAGTTGCTTTCTTTCAGGATTTGAAATACTTCACTCCAAGCTCTTCTTGACTTAAAGGTTTGTGTTGAGAAGTCTGCCGTGATTCTGATAGGCTTTCCTTCACAGTTGATCTGTTTCTTTTCTCTCACAGCTTTTAGTATTTTGTTTTTGTGCTGTATTTCTGATACCCTAATTATTATATGTCTGGGTGAGGATTTATTTTGGTTATGGTTAATTGGGGTTCTAAATGTCTCAGTTACCTGTATTTCAGATTCTTTTCCCATGTTTGGAAAGTTTTCTGCTATTATTTCTGTGAATAGTCTTTACAGGTCATTAGTATTGACCCCTGCTTTTTCATTTATGCCTATTAATCTTATGTTATTTCTCTTGGTGTCATCTTGCAGCTGTTGAATTGTTGTTTCTTGGTTCCTTATTATTTTTAAGAGATCTTTTGTTTCATGATCATAAGCTCCCATGCTGTCTTCAAGGTCTGAGATTCTATCTTCAGTTTCATGCAAGTGTTTTTTCAAACTTTCCATGGAATTTTTCATTTCCTGAATTTTCCTTTGAATCTGTTTCATGCATTCTATTGGTGTCTTACATTGTTTATTCAAAGTTTCCATCATTTTCTTATGTTCTTCTATTTTTTTATCTTGCTTTTCTTTAGATACACATAGCATTTATTTCATAATGATTGTCATTTCATTTTTTAGCTGAGAGATTATTTCTGATTTGAGTTTCTCTATAGCTTCATGGAGTTGTTTCTTTACTTCAGTTTCTGTCATTTCAGAAAATTCGGTTTTGTGACTCCCAGTGTCTTCCATTCCAGTGTCTCTTGGGTTTGTTCTCAGTGGGCTGGGGGATTGAGACTTCCTCTTGGTTTTTTGTTTTGTCATTTTCTTCTGGGACCTGTGTGGCTGGGCAGGCAGCCTCCCAATGAATTGTACTGGAACACTGTGTTGGGTAGAGCTTTAATCCTCCAATATCCCCGTGGCTAGCCAGGGCACACCCCCAGATTATGGCACTGTGTTCTTTGGTTTGTGAGACTGACCATGTGTTCCCCTGATGTACTTTGTTGGGTTGCTCTGGTGTGCTGCGTTATGTGTCCTGCCAGGCTAGCCAGGTATTCCCCTGATGGGTTGCGCTGAGACGCATGACTGAGTAGAGCTGGGCCCTCTGCGCAGCTAGTGAGGGTGCTCTCCCGGCGTGTGCTGCTGGAGCCTACACCGTACTTGGGGTGGGGCTGAGACCTCCTGGTCCCAGGTGGCTAGGCAGAGCGTACCCCCGGAGTGTGGTGCCACCTGGACCTTCAATATTTGTTTTTAAATGAAAGTTCTTTAAAACTTTGGGATACTGATCTTCTTTTCTTTTTTGTTATTCTTTTGAGTTACAAGTAATTAGAAAGGAAAGAGGACCAACAGTTTGCTTTTAATGTAAAAACAATTCTAGATAATCCCATTGTAATTCACTGCACAATGTATTAATAAAATTTATTTATTTATTTACTTTTGGTACTGGGAATCAAACTCATGACCTTGTGCTTGCTAGGCAGCTGCTGTGCCACTGAGCTATATCCCAGGTACCCTGTATTAATAGAATTTAGAAGAAATAAAATATTGTCAAGGACTCTAGTAGATTGCATTGTAATTCCTAATTGATTACTGCTACACCTAAAAAGTGTCTGAATACTTGATGGCTTAAGGCTGTATGATATGCAACTTACAGCCTATTTACAGCATAGCTTGGTCATGTGAGTAGCTGACTAGTCAAACATGAGTAAAAGTGATATGTAACACAGCTGATTGGAAGCATTTTGAGTATACCATGGTTCTTGCATTGCTTTTATTCTTCTGCCATGAAAGCAAGCTAGGGCTGTTATTTCTGCTTAGTTCATGCATGAAGACTATATGGAGCAAACCCACTGCTGAACTACAGAGGATACAATAAGAAAATACAAATTTTGTAATTTACTACACCATTCGTATTCAGGTATCCATGCTATTTATTACTGCTAAATAACTTGGCAAAACTTATTAGAAAATAAGAATAAATTTATTAGAATAAACTTATTAGAAAATATGATAAAACATAAATTTAGTCTATTAGAAAAGTTAATGTAAATTTAGAAAGTGTTAAAATAATAATGTGAATAATTGGGCTTCGCACACACATTGTTATACAAATTTTGTCTTTCCCTTTAATTCCTTTCCTTTTATTTTTTCTTTTATGCTTTTATGTGTGTTTGTACACATGTGCTTACAAATCTGGTCTTTCATAGGAAGAATGTGTTTTTAATTACTATAGAACTGACCATTTAAAATATTGAGCATAGTTAAGCTGAAACAGAAACTTGGGGGAAAAAACCACTAACTGCAAAACTAACCTCGAAAAATGCAAAAAAACAGCTGAAAAAATGTAGATGGAGTCAATTAGCTCATTGGAATTGCTATGGCAAGCAAAACTAAGTTTTAGCATCTTCAGTTTGCTGAATGTTCAGTTTTATTTTCTCTTTCTTCTGTTCAATAAAGTGAGAGAAACTTTATGTAACTATTCACATTTCATTTTCATCTTTATCATACGCATGGTAATAACAGTAGTGCAACCAAAGAAGTACTTTAGTCCTTTTCTGTGCCATGCATGAGAAGTAAATCAGTACAGTGATTATTCCTCAGGTTGTGTGCACTGCATCTTGTCTGTCATTTATAATGTTACCTGTGAGTGATATTTCTTCCAAAAGGGGAAGGAAATCATTTGGTTCTCTAGTTCCATATTTTCTCATTAATTCTTCCTGTTGTTCAGGATGTGCACTTTTCCTGGACATGATGAGAGCACAGGACTGACTGTCATCCTATTTATTATTGTGGATCTAACCTAAGATCGCTTTTGAAGTTTTACGAAATTGAAGCATTTACATCCTAAACACTTTTTATCCTCCAAAAATAAAAACTATCTTTCTTTCTGCAGCAATATAAAGCATAATTTGACAACTCTACTCTTCATATTAATTTATCTGCTGTATCTAATTTTTCAAACTTGCATTAATTCAATGAAATGTGCAGTTTAGAAATTGAGGTAATTAATATTTCTAATGTCATATTTCTTCTAGGAAAACAAAAGGAAAGTACTATAAAATGTTTGCAGATGTTTGTACAGCTTTTTGCTGGGAATACAGGCCTGTAATCCTAACATTTAGGAGACTGAGGCAGGAGGATTGCTTCAAGTTCAAGATCTGCCTGGGCTATATAGTGAGTTCAAGGTCAGCCTGGATTACATAGTGAGACCCTGTCTCAATAAACAAACCAAAATCAGTTTGTGTAACCTTTTTTTATTTTGTGCTGTTAGACTTCTCCTAGTATTCAAAAGAGGATAATTTTTTTTTTGTACCAGGGATTGAACTCATGACCTCGCGCTTGCCAGGCAGGCACTTATGCCACTGAGCTAAATCTCCAGCCCCAAAAGAGGTTAATTTTAAGTGCATACACACACACACACACACACACACACACACACACAGACTCACCACTGGTGTCTTAGGTTTTCTTACTGTGACTCATACCAAGAAAGAATAAAGCATATTTCCATGCTCACTCCATTGCCTAAAAGTAAAGAAAAGAAAAAGAATCATTATATCTTAAAAGATCTGTGCTCCTACAGAGAAGTAATACATTCAGGGCAAAGAACAACTTTTTTAAAGGCTAAATTTTCCCAGAAAGGTAGGTAATGAAAGTGAATTTTCAGTGGGAGCAGAAAGTGTAGCTAATGCAAGAGTTTGAAGTTACCTGAAATTTACAAAGAGAGCTTTGGAATTTCAACTTGCTTTAGAAACTCGTATCCAGATGGCACACATTGCCGAAGATGGGTTTGAAGATTGCTGTATGCTGTCAATGAGATCAGTGGAGAGAACTGAATGACACGAAACTCTTAGAACCAGTGCCACAGAGACAGTCAGCATCACTCAGTCATAGCAGTGTGAAGTCACAGGAACAATGCTAAAAAAGGTATCATGATACACTATTTTTCAGGTACTCCATAAACTAAGGATTTTTTTTTAATGACTTTATTTGCTTTGCACTTCTGAGCAAGTTACTTATTCATGTCATCTCTGTAAAAAGGGACTGAATATGGTTTCACTCTTAGGGTTTGTATTGAGCTTTCTGTGTCCTGAGGACCCAGGCACTGCTTCTAAAATGGTTTGTTTTCTTCTTTTAAAATTTTATTATAATATGTTTGCAATACATGCATTCTACAATCACCCTGGAGAGTATCTGTATGTAATACAACTTGCTTTTATAAAATCCCTGTTCCCTTCCCCTTCCTATGTCTTCCTATAGCTCCTCTTTTGTCCTTTGCATTCTTGTTCATATTATTAATTTTACTTCATGTTTAAGGCATATGGTTTCCACATTCATTGAGGTTATTAGCACCTTGTACCTGACATATCTTTTCTCTACCCTTCCTTAGCCCCTCTCCCTCACTCTTCAGTCCTGGTCTCCTGGACCCCTTCCCATCTTCAAAAAATCCATTCCATTATCTTGTTCTATTCTTACTTTATTTTTCTCTTAGTTTGTAATTTGTTTTACTCAGATGAGAGATATCAAAGATATTTAATCTTGTGTGTCTGATTTATTTCAGTTAACATCACATTTTCCAAGTACATTCATTTTCCTACAAATGTCTTACATGTGTCCTTCTTTACAGCCAAGTAGTGTTCCACTATAGATATATAATATGATATATAGATATCAGATGTTCTTTATCAAATCACCCATTGATGGGTATACAGTCTATTGCCAGCATTTTCTATAATGAATTCTGCTGAAGTTTTTATGTTTCATGAAAGGGTCCCAGTGCTCACCAAATTGAATTTGCTATCCATAAGAACTATAGAATCTTGGAGGAAACAGATTTAAAATGATGAATCATTATGAAATTTCTTAGACTTGACTATTCTAGAAAAATTACTACAAATTATATAGAGAACAAATTTTAGATTATTTAAAGACTTCATGCAGCATATGCTTATATAAAAGACCAAATAAAATATTTTGAACTGTGGTTAATTTTGAGACAGTAACTATCACAATCATGGAGAATTAATGGGTAGTAGGAACTTTCATAAAACTCTATTGATTTGTATAGACTATCAATGGACTGAAATGAGATTTAGCCTGAAAGGAACTTTTATAAGCATTAAAATATTGGTATTATTACAAGCAGATATATAATTATTGAGACAGTATTTACTAAGGAAAGATAAGTTTCCGATAAATTTTACCGTTATTTCCAAGAGACTACTGAGCACTGAAGGGGATGGAGAAAGATTTAAGTCCCTTAATTTAAAGTTTGAATTTGAAAAATGATTTAATCATCAGCACCTGAAAGAAGTATACACACACAAGCTAATATCTCTAGTGTTCTAGAAGAGCATTTTTAGTATTGTCTTTTAGTGAATCATGCAATCAATTTAGAGAATCACAATAATTTTTTCTTTAAAAAATCAAATGAATTACAATAGAACAGAACAGAAATATCTATATCACATTTATTTAGAGTCTATATTGTTTATTTTTACTGTATATCTATATATTACATATTTATAAATTTGTGTAATGAATCATAGTATAGATTATTTTCTAATGAAATTCAGATATATAATCATTTCTAATGAAATGATTCAGAGGTCACAGAGTACTAGTGTTGGTGAAATAGGATGAGAGTCTTGAATTTTGAGGATGAGACAGAACCTATTCAGTGCTGTTACTGAACATCTGAAGTCTGATCTGTTTAGCTCTGCTTTTTAAATACCAAACAAAGGGCTGACTAAACAAGTTTTACATTATCTCTGAGGCTAGAGAGTTACCCTTTGCCATAGCATCAGGGAACAGGCTTGGGCCCAGTGTGATAGGACTAGGGAGGGGCTAATCCAAGTAAGCTCAACCAGTCTGAGCTCAGTCTGGTGGAAACTGAACCCCTTCCTCCAACTGTTTTGAACTTTAAAAAATCGTTAGGGGAAAGAGTAGAGAGAAGTAGTTGTTCATTTCAGGATGGAGAAGGTTAAGCATGAAAAAGAATAGTTAGTGATCCAACTTCAAACTTGGTCAACTTAGACAGTTGGAGACCTAGTATAGCAACTGAAGACTTTGTAGTCTTCCATTAATCTATGAATGGATAATCCTCCATAGGCCCCTTGATATACCACTTCTTTTGCATCTAGGAAACTAGTTTTGGATGGCCTATAATACAAGCCTGTCATACAGAAGTGAAAAATCATAAGAGGAGCTTGAACCTTAGGCAAGACTATGAAAGATACCACTTGCTTACTTCAGAGACAAAGAGCATTTCAAAGGTAGTAGTCTCAAATTTAAAGGAAGGAAAGGGGCATTTACTTTACTTTGCTATTAGGGAAGTTACACATTTAATGCAGATTGTTTCTGTAGTTGTAAATGATAATATCATCAAATTTTTTTAAAAGTGTCTAGGACTGAGTCTGTTGTGCGGTAAGAGGCCTTGAGAAACCTATGCTGAGTTAGTCTAAAGCCAAGCACCCACAGTACAAATGGCAGATTTCATAATTCCAAACTATCATCACTGTAGATAAAAGAGCAATAATAAAGATGGCAACAATTGTGATTTATGAACAGAATACAGATCCCAGTTTTGTGACAACAGAATGCTAGAGACTTTGTATGATTCTATGAATCTATTATAGTAAGAAGATTTTAAATGAGTGCTACTGAATTTCTTAGCAGCCCAGTGGTAGAAGCACAAAGAAAATTAAATTTCATTAAAGCTACAGTAGAATATGAAAGTTTGTATGTGCTAGTGTGACATACACACATATTTATGAATGCACTTAAGATGTCAGTTTAAATTTATTGTTCTAATGCCTTTATTTCTCATTTCAAATGTTCATACACATTAGGTCAGTGTAGAGTTTATGTGCACATGCTCACAAACATAAAGCTGCAACTTGATTCTGAGCTTATTAATTATGTGATTTTGGACTTATACTTCTGTGTTTCAATCTATCGCCCATAAAATGTAAATGATAATATTGTCAGTAATATAGGATTTTTGTTCATTGTTAAATTTCTAGCAAGTTCTGTGGGTCATAGAAAGAATTTAATACATATTGTGCCATTTGAAAATTCCCTTTGTTATCAGAGCACAGTGGTCCATGCCTATAGTTCCAGCTCATCAGATTGGGACAAGAGCAAGACCACTGTAGGCAATCTGTCAAAAAGGAAAGGTAAGACAAAGCAAGGCAGGGCAAGGCAAGAACAGGGAGAAGGGAAGAGAAACAATTTTCCTTTGAGTTATTCACACTTTTGATAGCTTGCATCTAACTTAAAATTATTAGTTTTTGTGTTTTTAGCTTATCTTTATATATGTGATTTTCTCTCTAAACTGTCTTTACATTTGCTAATCAATAAAGTATTTTTCACCCTGTGCAATTGTAGACTTGCACACTCTCTCAAATTCTATATCTGAAATCTGACCCAGAACTTACTTAATATTTTCTCCTCTTCTGTTTCCATTTCTGTGTTTCTTTTAAGGTTTGGACACAATTTTGCATCTAGATTTATGACTGTCTGAGACCGATAATCAATTTTCATTTTATTCCTACTTACCACTGCTTTCTTCATCCCAATTCATGACATTGGATCTGGGGCTGCTTTCTAACTTGTGCATAAGTAAACAAGTATTTATTACCTGTTTTCTCTGTTTCAGGCACCATGACAAACATTAGGAACTGTCACAGAAAGGATAAACCTTAATTTCCATTGACACAGTTGCAAATCTTGTATTTGCGTAGATGCTGTCAGTAGACAATAAAGTTCCCTTTTTGCCTAAACCAATCTCAGTCCACTAGAGCTTTTTAAGCAAAATCCATGAACTAGGTAGGTAATAAGCAACAGAAATGTAGCCCTTATCTTTCTGAAAGTTGAAAGAACTAACATCAAGGCATCAGCAGATTGGGCGTCTGGTAAATGCCCATTTCCAGGTTCATAGATCACACCTTCTGTGTCCTCACATAGTAGAAAAGGCAAGGCAGTGCTCTGGGGTTCCTTTTATAAGGACACTAATCCTAGTCATGAGTGCTGTATACTTACAGCATAATCACACCTCAGAACCGTACTTCTTAATACAGTCACTTTGGTAATTAGGTTTCAACCTATGAGTTTTGGGGAAACACAAACCTGTAATTCTTACTAACCAGTTTAAGTGGTATTTCTTTCATTTGTAATCCTAAACTTTATCATTAATGTAGAGCAACTCTTTAATACTCTCAATTTCAGTGTGCACTAGAGTTCTATATATCTATTTTATTCCATTGATTTATTAATCAGTACCAGCGCTTGAAATGCAATCTTTTAAACCACAGTTTTATAATGTATTTCAACACATTACTGAGAAAGTTACTCATCACACATTCACATTATTTTTTGGATATTTTGTATGTTAATTTTCTCCTGGTTAACTTTAGTTCTAATTATTTATGAAAGCATAGAAAAGGAACAATAAAGAAATTGTGTGTTGATCTTTATATTGAGAATATACTAAATATGTATGATAATTTTAGAGAATTTAGCCTTTATAATGTTGAATTTAGCAATCTAACATTTCTTTCCATTGGTTAAAACCATTCTTATAATATTTAAACTTTAATTTTCTTATATGGATTCTGATTTATAGTGAATTTACTTACAATTATTTGGCTTTATGCTATTATGAAAATGTACCCATAAAACCATTTTGTTTTTCACTATTAGTACAGTATTCAATAAATTATATAAAATAGTCAACACTTTGTTGTTAAACAGGCTTTATAGTAGGTAATATCCCTCAACTGTAGGTGAATGGAAGTGATGATTATTCATCTAAATAAAGAATTGTGATTTAAATGTGTTACCTTTAAAAATTCTTATTTTAATTTTAGTTACTTTTTGTTTCCAGATATTCAACGTATCACCACAAATGAAATGGTTTAATACTTATTTCATTTTCTCATTTAATTACATCAATGCACTTTTCAAACAATTTAATGATAATGAGTATTTTTGTTCGACCTTTAATAGGAATATTTATAGTTTTACACCACTAACCTTAGTGTTTTGGTCTTTAAATATGACATTAACAGCCAAGTATGGTTGCACAGCCTGTAATCCCAACACTCTGGGAAACTGACTCAGGAGAATCACAAGTTCTAGCCCAGCCTGGACAATTTAAAGAAAGAAAGAAGGAAGAAAGGAAGGAAAGAAAGAAAGCAAAGACAAGAAAAAAAAAAGCAAAGAAAAAAAAAAGAAAAGAAGGGAAGAAATAGGAGGAAGAAAGAAAGAAGAAAACAGGTTGGGCATATAGCTCAGCTTTAGTTTTTGGACTTCTGGAATTGTATGTTTTTTCTTTTAATATTCTTTTAAAGGTTATTTATGATCTTTGCATGGAAAGTGATTGAGTATTTTTTGGCACTCAATCTGAGGCAGCACAGAAAAAATAGAGACAAAGAGTAGAAAGGCCTTTAATGCAGGCACAGAAGAGCTATAAAAGGGTGTGGGGGCTTTCAGTGAGAACTGAACAAGTGACGCTACTTTTATCAGGTCTGGCTGGGGGAGGAGTTTGGGAGGTGGGCAAAATGACATACTAACAACTGATCTGAGTGAGTATCTGCCTGTGCAAAACAGGAAACAGAAAGATTTGCTGGGGGTTGGGGATGGAGGCTTGGGTGGTTGTGGAGTCTAGGGATTGGAGACAGCTCAGCATGCGCAAATGCGCAAAAAGGGAGTGGGAGGTTTATCTGGAATGAGAAGGAGAACACAGAAGTTACTCTTGGAGAGATAAGTTGTTTCTCTGGGTCCAGTACCAAGTAGAGCAGATGTCATGTTACAGATAGTTAAGCCCCAGGCTAGCAGAATCTACCAGAAAGTAATAAAGAAAAGGCTTAAAGTTTGATGCTAGATTCTTTTGAGATAATTGGAAACATTTTTTTCTGAATGCTATATAATAATTTAATTGTAGGATAGTACTTCTTCAAATACTTCATGAAACTATTAACAAGATCTTTTTCTCCATTCTTAGAAAAAAAAAGTGTGCCACATTACATATAAACTGTTGAACCCCAACCAATTTTCAAAAATATAACTGAAGTATGAACCTATATAATAAGTTATTTAAGATTTAGTAACGGTATGTTGAAAACAATGAATTCTGATCCCCAGGCAATTGGTATGATTTCTAATCATTTGTTTCTTTTATGCAGAAAAACCTCTTCTTCCATTTAAATCACTTTTCTTGCTTAAATTGCTAAATTCTCCTACAGTTTTCTTTAATACCTCCTCAAGAGTGTGGACTGTAACTAAAACACTAGCCAAAAACAAAGTTGTTTTGAAAGCATGGTAGAGGACAAGAAGTAATGGTTGGTTCATACTGAGTATGACACTGTAATATTGCCCTCTGCCACGGCTATGATTACATACGATTAGCACTGTTTACAGTGCTAATCGTATTGCAATACTGATATTTTCCTCTATACTTTTTTCATAAAAGTTTCCACAAAATTTTTAAAATGTACTTTGTTCCTATATTCCCATTGAATTAGCCCAACTTATATACTGAAAAATAAGTATAATCTTTGAAACTTAGCTATTAAAAATCAAGAGACTTTCTATTGAGAAAACATAGCAAGATTTTCTATTCTTGAGTAGTCCTATGTATAATTTAATATGTCTTTCATAAGTTTCTTTTCCAAAGTTTTGGAATATTTATTTATTTTTTCCTTGATCATATGTTACCTCTCCAAATGGAGTCTTGTGTCTACTGTTAGGAACATTTAATTACAGATGTTAATCTCATAATTTTTATATATTTTTATGCCACCATGTCTGGTCACACATAATGACATTTTAAAAACTACATAATATAATGTGTACAAAGAATTTAACTTGAATTTCATTTGCCTTATCTGCAATTTAGCTATTTTGTAAGTTAACTGAGGGTTACAATTTACATCTTAAGTACAACTATTATTGATTTGATAGTTTTACAGTTTTTTGATAATCTTTGAGAACATCTTATTATTTGTAGTAATTTACTTCCTAAGTGGCAGGTATGAAAAACCATTTTGAGCAATTTATCTCAGATATATTTATGACATTAGGAGTTTACAGTCTTAATTTTCAGATTGAAAGGGGAGTAGTCTTTGAAATAACAGAAAATTTTTAAAATGGCCTGAGAGTTACAGGGAGCACCATGGTCCTTGAAAAACAGACCTATAGTTGTTCAAAATTTACCCTTTTCTGTCCTTTCCTGAGAATTGATGTCAGTACTTTTCTTATGTACTTTGAGGAATAAGGCTCATAAATCAACCCATTGACTTATAAGTTTTTTTTCTGGGAATGGCTAATTTACTAAACTAATTTATTCCCTTTTTGAAGGGTTGGGGTCACTGGGGATTTAACCTCTGGTCTGCATTCTGAACGACATACCCACCCTTTTTTTTTGTACTTTTTATTTTAAGACAGGATTTAAATTGCCAGGTAGCCCATGTGTGGCTTGAACTTGGATCCTCCTGTCTTAGCCTCCCAGAGTGCTGGAATTATAGGAGTATGCTACCACACCCACTATAAATCTTATAGTACTTATTAAAGGTTTTTGATTTATATTTTCCTCTTTCTCTGAGCTCTAAACCACAATCATTTATCTTTAAAATCTCTTAGCACTATGAATTCATCTATTTTAGAATTATTTCTGACATATCTATTGTATTAGTTGGGTATTTTAAATTAAATTGACAGAAACAAATTAAGCAGAAATATCAAATGTAGAGAAAACTCTTACTGTCTTACTTGGACCATATGCATAATTCTTAATCAGTTATTTTTGCCAGAAGCATGTGGTGACATGTGTAATGAACGTGGGTGAATGGAGGAAGAAGAGATCACTTGACAGGCTTTTGTGATAACAGCTAGGCATATGGTTTAATACCTGGGTGTAGGCAGGCAGAGAGAGATAAGACCCATCTTCAGGGAACAAAAAGAAGCGTATCCCTTTTATAGAGATGGAAAGAAAGCAGGGGAAGACTTTAATAAACATCTGTGGTCAGAGTTCTCTGGCAGTCTTGCACCTCAGTGGGCAGAGTCCTTGAAGGCCCGGTGTAAATTTTCTGGTGTCTCCAGATGTCCCAGGTCCTGAAAATTTCCTTGCTCCATCTTATCTTCTTTAGACACCCTGTGCTTGCCGATGACAGCTTTGGTGCTGAACTGAGTTCCCTGCTGAGGCTAGTGTCTCTGCTGGTAAGGTGATTGGGGACTGGGAGAGTCAGGCCCGATTTGAACCTTACATTTCCACCTTTCAATTATTATAAAAAAAGAAAAGAAAAGAGAAAAGAAAAGAAGAAAAAGGGAAATGGGTGCTGGTTCTCAGGGCAGCTTCCTGCATGACATATAGGCTGAGTCACAACCTAGTGCGAAGGAAAACCTTGGGGAACTGCTTCATGTAGAGGAGGAGAAGAGCAGCAGTTGTGGATTAGTGATGGCTTGGGTGCAGTCTTGTAAGAACTGTGACGAGTCATTGTACAGGTGCCAGTCCAGTTGGTGAGAAACACAAGAAGGTGGAGGTTCTGCAGAGGGAAAACCCTTGACTGGGTAAACAAAATGGATTATGAAGGCCAAAAAGATATTTAAACTTCCTGTCTTCATTATCCCAAACATTTACCCCAGAGAATAGCTCCCTGAAGAGGTTGAAAAAGCCCTCTGGTTTGAGAATTCTGAGGATTGGCTATACTTTGGTTTTTCCAGTGAAGAAAAAAACCTCTTGGTGCCTACTATCAGCTCCTCAGAGGAATGACTGAAAGTGGGCTCGAGGAGGCAGTCAAATCCGATAGGAATCTGAGTGCACGCATTTCATGGATGCATATCTGCACATGGAAGATGATGGCCAATTCAAGGATCAGAGTGTTTGTTAAGCTATGGCGAAGGGCTGAGAAGCAAACAGGTTGAGTCAATTGGAGGTTTTGAGTTATTTGGTGATTAACATGACCAGTGGAGGCTAACAAGATTAGTGTGAAATTACACTGGTTGAGAGAGAGGTGTGCAGTCAATGACCCAGAAGACATATTGTGCCAGATGCAAAGGGAGGCTTGAAAAGTTGACTCAGATTTAATGGTTATTGGGCCACCTATAAGCTTATTTGAGTCCTTATAAGGAGTGGGACTTTTCAGGTACATTTGTGAAAACTGGGCTGTTCGGCTGGTGCATTACCTCTTTAAATAACAACAGTAAGGGGAAAACCCTGAGGAGAAAAAGAGGGCCACGTTTCCCACCAGAGCCCGTATGTGTACACAGACGCCCCTCTTGTAATGCGAGATGATAAGTGAGAAAGCCAAGGAAACTGCCTACTCTTAGCCTCTTTCATTCCTCAGAATTCATTCTTTGATTTTGAGGGAACATGAACTCACCACATCAGACATATAGTAGATTTGGAGTTATAACATTTCTCCTATATCATTTGGAGGTCCTATAACATTATGATTCAGCTTGGTGTGAATATAATGATAATTATTATAATCTGAATGAAAATGTAGGTCTTAATTATGTTTGTTTTCCCAGCTGCACTGGAAACTCTGAGAACAAGGATAATAGTGTTTGCCAATACTGTATAGTAAGTATTAGTCTAATTAAATCATATTTGAAAAAAGAAAGGCCAAGGTGAGAAATTGACGAACTAAATGTAAGATTAATTTGGTGAATCAGTTCCAGTTTTTGTGAAGTTTTTTTTGGTAGAGTCTTATAAATTTACTTCTGATTTTAAAATTATCTACTCTGTTTATCTTACTTTGTGTTACTTTTGTGAGGTCTGAAAATATGAGACAATCAATACATAGTTTTGAAAATTATAGAAAACATAAATTTCTATCTCATAGATGGTTTATTTGTGATTAAAATTTTAGATGACTATAGCATGTAAGATAAAGATGGAGGTGTCCTAACTTTTTAATCCAAATCTGTGTTCTTTGACAGTAGTGAATTGTGGACCATCAGACGTGCTCATTTGTCTATACTGTCTCTTTCACACAAACTCATCATAAATGAGTTTTCAATGCTAATACTTATGATGAAAATCATGAAGTTAATACACATGAGAAGTTTAGTTTTAAATGAATTCATCATTCAACATTTTTGTTTTTCCATGATGTTTTTTCTATTAATAATCTACTTCTTGGCGTGTTTCACTATAATGAGATGAGACATTCATTGTTGTTAATTAATAATCATAGGGTAGTAGGTATAGTTATAAATGCTTATTTCTTTTTTGAACTATGTGTTGCTTTCTTTTTGTGTGTGTGTTGCTTTCATTAAAAATATTTTTCTAATATTATGAATATTTTGTCCTTAAAAATTGAAAAGCGTGTTTATAAATGGAAATCAGAATCTTTGGGAGGGACACTTTTGGCAGGGCAATTATTTTACACAAACAAGCGAATCAGTGGGAGGGGACCACACGAAGCCTGCATCCCCTTTTGAACTCACAGTAGCATCCTCCAGGGAAAGTCTCTGACTGAAGATTGTTTAAATGGCAGCAGTGGGGTGCATAGTAACACTGCTCCTCAAAGGAAACATCACCTTATCTGACCCATCTTGGAGTTAATCAGGCGCCTCATGCTGCCATTTGACAATAATGTCTCTAACTATTTCCATTTTTTTGGCATTCAGGAGCCATTTGAGGACATCTTTTGTTTACTTACAAGATCTTCACAAAATGTTTTGTTGAAAACTTATGATAAACCTGGTCCTATTTTGGACTTTAACCTCTGTTAATATGTAACTACAAGAATTTTTGAAGTACTGTATTAGTTCTTATGACAAACATCAGTTACTGTAGTGATGACATCTAACATTATGTACTTCTGCCTAAGTCACTTAACAGAGTAAAACTTATCCTCTGTTTGCTTTGCAGTAAGATAAGAATTGCTTTTTTCATTTAACCATTTGAAAGACACTAACTTTTTTTCTTGTGGGTTCTTAATTTTTAGAAGTGTGAAATTTCCTTACAAAAAAGTCATTATGTACCTTGAAACCTAAGCAGCAATTATTTGGTTCATTTCATGATAAACAATCCTCCTGGCAAAGTGTTCCAAATACCAAGGGCTATGGTAAATATTGGTTTGGTTTTGATTGGACAGCAAGTTCAGTTATGATTCTGCCCCTCTTTTCAATGAAAGATCAGTGGTTAAACATATACTGGTAGCTGCCAGAGAAAACACTCATATTTTGTCTTTCCATCCTGTAAGAAGAACTTCAAATGTTATTATCAAGGCCTTTAGGTCAGCCTATCGGTCTTGACTTAGAACATAGTTTATTCCATGTCCTAATATGAATTTTAGTCTGGAAAGGTCAAGTATTAGGTTTATCACAGTGATTCTGGAAACCTGGATTATTTATTTAGTACTATACAGCAACTGAGAAATTCTTTTCATTCATAAATTAGAATATATTATTTTTGTAGTAATTTTTTAGTACATATTTGTAGTACATAATCATTACATTCACTGTAGGAAATTGGTAAGCATAACATATTTACATTATTTTTCCTCCTTCCCTCTGTTCTCCTTTTATTTTGCCAGCATCAGGTTCATTTATTTATCTTATATGACCTTATAAAGTTAATTATCATCTATAATTTCATTGTAGTCAGGGATTGCAAGGAGAACAAGACAATATGAGACACATAGTTGATAATATTATTTATGATAGTCACCCCAAGAGTCAATACAAAGAAAATGAAGGAAATCTGTCTACACACTAACGACCTAGAGAATTCAACTGAAGGCCCAGATCCCATGGCAATAACCTGCATGAGTTCTGCTGAAAACCTTGAGCCTGTGACAATGCCTCCCACAAGTCCAACTGGAGGCCTAGAGCCCACAACAATGACTCATGCAAGTCTGTTTCATGGATCTATGCTGGGAAGGCCCAAAGGTCAGCGAAGGCAGCCAGAAAGTCTGTGCCAGTGGGATGAAGGATCTGTGCCAGTAGGTTGAGGTTTCTTCACTGGAGCCAGGAAGCAATGCTCACAGTAAGGGCCAGGGCTCCCCTAAAAAGTACCACAGCCATCCTCAGCCACAACGAGGTCCTGAGCTCCTCCAACAATGAGAAAGCTGAGTTCATATCAGGAAGCCGGCATGACAAGCTTCTCTTGAAGACTAAACAGCACACATCTTCCCCTCTGGAGCCAGGAAGCAATGCTCAAAGAGGACCAGAGTTCCCCCAAAGTGAACCTCAGCCACTCTCAGCGACAAGGTCCCTAGCTCCTCTGATGATAACAGCCAAGTTCATATCAGGGAAGCCAGCATGACAAGCTCCTCCAGGAGAACCAAGAACTCCAAAAGAACCAACAGCTCCAAACAACAATGACACTTAGGAGAACCCATAGTGGTACCCTTCCTCTCCAGGTCTCCTTTTCATGCTGGCAACAGTTTTCAGGTAGGCCATCTATACTCAGCACCATGCTGATTCAGTTCAGCTGATGTTTAAATTGATCACCAGTTGTTAATCCCCCACATATACAGATTGAAAACAAGAGTAATACCTTAAGGAACATATAAAACATGTAAGACAGTTGTACTAACTCAAGGAACACTTTTAGATACACTATCTGTGCTGGGTTGCAATATTTTTTTCCCTCTCTCTTTTTTTTCAGATTATCTGTTCTTTCTTTCTCTTTCTTAATCTCTGTCTCCATCTCTGTCCCTCTCTTTCCTTCTCCATATAAAAGAAGCCATGTAATATTTAAGATTTTATGTATGACTTACTTCACTTAACATTATAGTCTCAAGGTGCATTCATTTTCCTACAGATGATTCACAGTTTTCCTTCTTTATGGCAGAGTAGTACTCCACATTTTTAAAAAATTTCATTCATCTGTTGACAAACATACTGTATTCAAGATTTAGCTGTTGTGAATTGGGCAGCTGTAAACATGGATGTACATACATCACTGTGGTATGATGTCTTTAACTCTTTTTGTTTGTATGTTTTGTGTCTTTAAATAGGGTCTCACTATGTAGTTCAGGCTGTCTTTGAGCTCATTATGTAGTGCAAGCTGGCCTTGAGTTCAACGTGATTCTCTTGCCTGATTCTCTC
>RJWM01033744.1:0-20333 GCA_004363535.1 Dasyprocta punctata
AGCGGGTCCTCACCTTACCCTCTTCTGCTCACTTAGAATGTCACAGCCTGCCCCTGGCCTCTGGATTCCGTGCTGACTAGTTAGTGCTCTGCTGACCTCTAGACTATAAATTTCACCATAGAAATTTAACGTTTTTTAGCTTGCATAAGCAACCACATAAACATAAATAATACAAGGGCCAACATGTTAGAACACTTTTTTTTTTAAATTTATACATTCCTACATTTCTTCCTTCTGACTAGGACTTAATAGAAGCTTAATAAACATTTGTTGAAAGGATTAATGCTTTTGCATAGCATATAGGTTTAGATGCATAGGAGGAATAATAAGAATTATTCAGCCAATTAATGATGAATTATATTTACAAAGACAGCTGCAAAATTAGTAAACAAATATCATGAACAAAGCACATGTTTTTATTATATTTCAATTTAAGCATGCATTTTGCATTTTTTTAAGAGTAGGAAAATTTATTGGAGACAAGGAATGGCCAGTGGGGAATGGGGAACAGGAATAACTCCTGAGAGACAGGAGGGGTCCCGAATGACTTGCCCTGTATGCCTTACATGTGTTATTTTCTATGACAAAACAGAATTATTGCACATGATAAATTCCAGATTAATTATTAATAATAGGCACATTGCCAAATTATAGAAGCACTTCAACATTATATATCAATGGAAATACTTTAGTATGAATTCTGTTACCTCAGTGACTACCTACTTAATTTTACATTTTAGTAGGAATGGAAATAGTGAACCACTGACAAAATTTTTAAGATCATTGAATTTCCCCAAGGAAGATTTAATTACATCCTTTAAAAATGTACATCCAATTTGATGCCAAAATTATGTGCCCACAGTGCTAAAGAGCAATGAAATCCCAAGTGTTCAGATGTCTTTGTCATGTTTTATTATGTAGGCTGGAAAAACCGACCGATTATGTTCTTCATATCAGCAGTGTTCATCCCACCACTAGGACAAATGCAATGGATAAATACTCATTTGTGTTTAGTTAACCAAATTTTCATGATTAATTATATGTTTTGTTATTCCTACATTAGAAGGCTTAAAACTACCAATGTTTCCCGTGCTATTGCTCTCAAAGTTGAAATGCTATTACTAATTGGTCAAGAAAGCTAAACATGTCATATTTGATATTTAATCACATGTTCACTTCTTTAAACCAGCTGTGATAGTCCACAAAAGGTTAACAACCCGTTTTCATTTCATCAAGAAATGTATTTTAAAATGGTATTTCATCTTTGATTTCAAGTATTTGGTAGGATCACAGTGAAAAAAGCTACTAATGTCTCCTGGATAGAGTTAGCATCCATCAAATGCGTTGACTGGGACTATTTCTTAGTATTCTGAGTTGTTATTAGCAAGTATCACAGCAAGAGGCAAAGAATAAACTGTTCTCTTATTGGTACTGTTGGCTCTTGGTAAGAAAACATAACTGACTGTACCCATGGAGATTCAGACAGTTTGGTACAGATTGATAACAGGATTTTATACATTGTTTTATAATGCTGATCTCATACTCTTTCTTTGTAGAGATTGTTAGGGTGGTGGGTATTGCTATTGTTTTTAATTTTGCCAAATTAAAAACAGGTTCAAATCAACTGAGAATAGTGGTGCACACCTGTAATCCTCATCCCAGATCTCCGGAGGCTGAGGCAGGAGGATCACTGCAATTTCAAGGCCAGAGTAAACCATATAGCAAAACCCTGCCTCAAAACAAACAAATAAACAGGTTCAATGTTCAATAAGTTCAGTAAGGTAAATATGAAATCAAAACTATCACAAGTTCATTTTGATGAGCTGAATCTTAATATATTCAGACTATGCTTTAAGAGAAAACTAATAAAATTGCACTAAACTTTATGAATGCCATTGTATAAACTGCACAATTTAACTTACTGTGCAAATCTACAATTTCTTAATTACTGAATTTCAATAATGCTAAATAAATGATGTTTAGATATATTTTTATTTTGCTATATCCAAGTGATAACGTTCCGAAAAGAAATCACAAATTCATACCTGCAGATTAACATGGAAACTAAGTGCTATGAACAGTATTGAATTTCTGCATCATTTGTTTTTCTTTTCAAAACAAATATTATAATGAATTATAAAGAGAGAGAGAGACAAAGAAATAATAGGAATTCTACAGGAGATTCTGTAAAGGCAGTTAGTGTTTCTCTAAAATTACCAGTCTTGTTTTGTTCAATATGATTCCTTGTCAAAGTCATATTTCAGAAACAAGCCTCATGCATGAGTATAATTATTAATACTAATAAAATTCAGTCTTCATTCATGAATTCAGAGTATATTTTTCAGTAGTAGAAGCAGGATGCCTGCTTCCTCCCCCAAATAGGAATTTGATTCTGCCACGGGGCATACCTAAATTCTCAGAAAATTGGCATTCACATACACAAAGCACTAATGCTTTTCCCTGCTTACACTTCTGAGAAGAGGCCCTGTGTTATTTATTGTATGGCTTTCATCTCTTAGAAACAGGAAAGGTGAGATGACACAGAAAAGTTACAAAAAGCATTTTAAAATTGTGTCACGGGTAGCACTTATAACTGACATTTCATTCACGGTAGCAGAGGAGGGTAAGCACTGTTTATATCCACAGAGTGTAGTGGGAACATTAGAGCAATAATAATGAGCGGGATGTTTCCGTCCAGAGTCCCAGAGCCCGGCACACAGATTCCCCTGCAGGGTGACCTGAGTCACTGAGTTTATCAACCATGTTTACTTGTCAGTCTGAATACTCAGACCTGGGGAAAAGAAAGCAGGTAGACTCTTTTCTTTTGGTTCCAGAATTCAAAAGTTAATGAGGACAATGTGATACATTAAGGATTTCTTGAACAAGGGTTGAGAGTTACCAGCTACTGACAGCTGATGGAAAGTGTGTGCAGCCTGACCCCACGGGGGAAGCGGAAGGGAAGCGAAGGTTCTCACAGGAACTTTTACACTCCTTGCACAACGAGAGGGTGCACACGTGGCACACGCAGCAGATATCAGAGTATCACACCGGGAACCAAAGGAAGCTGGGAGTGTACAACTCAAAGATCTTCAGGATTTTTGTGTTTGTTTGTTTTGTTTTCTCCAGCACTACAGAATCTCTAAGATGCTTTAGTTCCTTTTGTCACCCATGAGTGAGGCACTATCTTAAGGAGACAAACAGAAAAAAAGGAAGTACATTTGAGACACTAAACATTTTAGCCAGGAAACACTGAACACAAGGCTTATACTTTTGGCATGAATAGGCAACCTATTTTTACTGAGAAAGAATGAATGAGACCTTACAAATGCATTTTTAAATTTTTAATTGTATTTGTTGGTACATGTTTGTAGTACATAGTTATTAAAGTCCCCATGAGGAGCTGGTATGTGTACCTAACACATTTTAACTCTTTTACATCTTCTCCCTCTCCCTAATCTATCCCCTCCATCCATCTCTTGAGACTTTACAATTTAATAGAAATATATAAAATGTATATATTGCTGAGATCTGAGTAGTAAAATTATTTTTTTTAAAACTTGCTATAAAAAAGCATGATTTGAATGACCTTATCTATACATAGAGTGAGCAAAGGGTAGGAACTAAGTGAAAGAAGAGAGACAGTTAATATAATAGGCTTGACCTGACTATGCAGGGCAGGTGAGATGGAGAATATAACCCCAACTGGTCTTTTGGATCAGCACACAGAGAAAAACATGTGCACATTCAAATATAAGAAACGAAGACTGGGAGACATCCAGGCTCTGGGTTAACGTGTTTACAAGTAGAGAACTCAGAAGATACATATTAAGCTAACACCCGTACTAAGTGCTTTAGTGACTTCCCTCCTTGCTGGGAGAAAATACTCAACAGCCACAAGTTAAAGAAAGAGGTGTTTATTTCGGTTCACAGTTTCTAGCAGACTCAGTCCATAGTCTGGGATCTCCAAGACAGATCAACAGGGGCGCAAGGGCAGAGTGGCTGCTCATGGTGTGGGGGACAGGAAGCAGAGTATGCAGGGAGGAACCGGAAGGAGCACCCCGACTCCAGGCCCCATCACAGTGCCCAGACCCTGGCTCCCAACAGCTAGTCAGGGAGGCCAGCCCCGTAACCCAGTCACCTGTCAATAGTGCGATCTATGAACACATGAGGACTTGGGGGACACTGCAGAACTAAACCACAACACTACCATAATTTCCTCTTGCAGTTGTGGAAAAATAAGGCACTGAAGGTAAATAATTTACCCGAGGCCTCAGGGTTAGTAAATGTGCTTGGGGAAGTTTTAGCTGGGTATTTCAGCTGCAGATATTATGTTCTAAAATACCACTGTTTTTGCCACTCCAGATGGTCACTCCATTAGAAATGAACTGAGAATCCTATTCTTTACTTCAGTATGGAACAGAAACTACAATCATCCAAAGGAGGTCTGAGAAATAACTAAGACGATATTCAAAAGATATTTGGTGGTGACACATACATACCCTAAATCATAATCAAACCTGCCCAACTCTTCATTTGCTTCTTTTCGTCCTATAAGAGCATTCAAAACCTCTCTTGGGGATACACAATGTGACAGAGTTTTCTATATTCATCTCACTGTGCAAAAGAACACCAGCACTTTTCCCTCTTACCCACTTGCAACTGTATTTCCCTTATATAAACGATTATTATGCATCAACAAATATTTTTGACTTTTTAGAATAGAGAAATCTGAATCCGTGCCTTATATCTCTCTGGAGGCAGTCATATTTGATTTGATTTTTCTGTGTCAATGGCCCTATGACCTCAAGAACTCTCATGGGTTCAATTAAAAGTATGCTTTTGAAGATTACTCAGTTGTTAAGAGTTTATTTCAGCGAGAATGCTGATCTTTCCATTTTTCTACATTCTAAGCATAAGCTGAAAGTCCTTTTGCATCATATTTTCACATTGATATAATTACATAATACATAAGATCAAACTTACTACTATTCAAACATGAGTGAAATGTACACATTTGGGCAGATCACACCTTAAAATATTTTGTGGCACTTTGGTGTTAAATAGTCATTCAGATTTTCTCCATTTTTTGTATAATCTGGTTGACCATCAAGCATGTTAACCATTTTCTTTTTTTTCTGGAGTTTGAAATAATTTCTTTTTAATATGGAAATTTTCAAAATGTCCAAAGAGTCAACATGTATATGGATTAGTTTAATAGAGTGTTACACACTCAGTCCTCTTAATTATATTTATAGTAAAACAACTTTTATGAAAAAAACTATTCTTTGAAGCAAGGCTAGGATTGAAAATAATGTATGTATGAAGTTCATACTTGGTAGCTAACGTGGGTGGGCGCCAGACCTCTGTCCATCAGCGATAGCCCAGCAAAAGCTCGCCCTGGCGGGTGCTGGGTTGAGAGCCGAGGATGCACCGGGAGGAGCTGAAGGTGACTTCTACCCTCTGTCAGTTAGCTAAGAACTGCTTCAGTTTTGATACTGAGGAGTGTTCCCAGTTCATTTATCCATGGAACATTACTCTGGGAAAGGATAATGGTTTAGCCTTTTCATAATACATTCCCAATACTTAAAAAAAGGAATGAAACGCTGTTTATTTATCTTCCTACGTTGGATTAATTTTGTGCTTTTGTTTCTTAGAACTCGAGGGAGCTCTGTAATTGTCAAGCCTGTCTAACAAGCATTTTTTAATCAAGCTTATTTGGGCATGAAACAATTTTTTCCAAATACTGCACCTATTTATATCACATAAGGCAACTACCAGTTTGAGACATACTGGTTTCTGACAAAATGCTCGTGCACCTGATCACATTTTGAGAAATGCACATCTTTGGTAAACCTGCATCAGCTTTGAGCTGCTTCGGTTCCATAGCTGCTCTCTCGCTTCGAGCAGGCGCTCATCATCCTGACGACATTCCTGAAGGACCCTCATTTCCCTAATTAATGACTGCGCCCTATTAGAGCTATGGAAATAAAACTCCCATCATCCCACGAAATAGTGGATAGTTAACAATGCTCTTTCATCCGTACCAATTTTTAATTATGGAACAATTTTAATGGCTCTTTCTAGTTTTACAAATTAAAAAAAGGAGAAAATGATGTACATTTTGTATTCTTAAAAACCAGCAGGCATATTTAGCCTTCTTCATAATTATCAAATATCTTTTTAAAAAAATCTTCCTGCTATTTAATCTTTGAATAGGCTAAGAAGAATTGACCTTGGAAAAGAAACATCACTGAAAATCAAAACCTTCAATCTATAGAGTCTGTTCCTTGTTTTAATTTTGGGTTACATATTGGTCATCAATTTTGTTATTGGGGTGTATGGAATATTTACACAAAAAGTCAGTTATTTCTCAATATTCATTAAAACAGACTTGATTCTTCTTCGGTTCTAGTGTATAAATTCCCATCTACATGAAGTTTCTGTTGAGACTCCCAAGAGAAATTTTATGCATCTGACATAACAAAAATACAAATTATCAGTTACATAAGGATCTTTTATTGTCTCACAGCTTTTGGGGTAGTTTAGTCAGGTTCCAATGGCTCAAGGTTCCTCTTGAGTTGGAGTCAGTCTGTTGGCTAGTCATCTCCTGGATTAACTGAGAGATAATCTGCTCCCAGACTCAGTAGCCGGGCTGAACCACCGCAGCTTCCAAGGATCCTCTTGCAATCCCACTTGTGCGGACTCGGACCTCAGGTTTTACCAGCGTTGTTCGGTGATAGACCGCGGCTCCTCCCCAGGAGCCTGTCACCTCTGCATACTGTGTTCAAACTAATCGCTTCCCTCCGGGGAAGGACGTTGTCCATAGAGATGGCAAGACCGAGACACAGAGGGGGAAGCTGCGGTCCGGGTACAGCAGGCGACACTCCGTCAGCAAACGTGGGCATCGCAATCCAGCCCAGACCCAGGAGCAGGCGGGCTCACAAGTGGGAGGCACAGGCGGAGCCTCCGGCAGGCCACCTGGGAGCGCTTACAGTGCATGGAATCCTTTCTATTAGGTGAAGAGAAAGTTACATTGTTTTCTTTTTTATTGTAATTTTAAAGAGGGAAAAAAATTCAAGGTAATAGGAGAGTAATAATGGTTTATACATTGAGCATTGTTATCTTTAAATTAGTTACTCAGAGTATAAGACATTGGCATTTAATTGTCCACACAATGTTAGCACAAACCTTTCTTTTCAATGAACTAAGAGAAATTAGTAGTATAACTATTTTAACTATCTATATTTTTTTCCTAAACTAGCCACTTTTATTCTCACATTTTTTTCTCAGTGCATAAACTGTTATGTTAGCAAACTTATATTTGTCTTTAGAGCTTCAAACCAAGAGAGGTTAAATCAGGAACAAAGAAAGGAAAAACAAATATCTATAAGAAGAATACAGTGACATTATAAAATTAAAAATATAGATATACAAGTTCCACTTGGTTTTGTTAATAGTAAGGGACCATAGTGTGATCAGAAAATAGGGTGAAGATTTACTTTTTTTTTTTTTTTTAGTATGTTACAGCAGTCCCTCAGAAAATACCCACACCCCCTCCTAACATGCTTCTCCCTTCGATCTTCACACTTACTAGACCAGGGCTGGACATTCTCCTTCATGAATGGCTTTAGTTGTGCTGTCCTGGCTGCCTTGATTTCCTGAATTAATTCAAAGCACTTACTTTTCATGGTCAGTCTGACTTAGAGGAGGAGCCAGAGGTTGCATGATGTCAGATCTGGTGAATGAGGTACGTGAGGACACACTTTAATATTTTCACAAGCCTGTCCTGTCACCCACAGAAAAGGTTTCAAGAACTGCTCCAGAAAGTGGCAGGAACGATGGGACAGGTGTGTTCCGAGCTACAGGGGAGTATTCGGAGGAGATTAACAGCAGTATGTCTTTGCCTGTGATTTTTTAACATTTGGACTCTCATTGTATATTTTAATCATAAAACACACTGTCTTAAATTCTGCACATGGCACAAAATGAATATGGAACTGACCATGAACTTAGGTGCAGATTTTATTTAAGGTTTATTAGGTTTATTTGCTTTTTAGTTTTGTGATTGAACAAGTTACTTAGGGAAATATATTTTCCAATCTCACAGGACGGTTGTTAAAATACAATGATGTCAGTATAAAATACAGGGCATGCTACTGTACAGCTGTGTAAGCTCTTAACACAGTGCTTAGCCCATGGCCATCACACGATAAATAACAAAATCCAGAAAGACAAAGGCAATAATAGTAAACAATTATCTTACCTTTGTCAGAAACTGCTCTAGGTACTAAATGACTCAACTCTTGGTTATCACTAGTCAAGCAGTGTATGCCTAGGTCACTGGTGCTGTACCATGACTCTGCAGTTCAAAGCTGGGAAGGACTTATCTTAGTTATTTAACATTTGTTATCCTTTAAATTCTTTATTTGCAAAATGAAAATAATGCTAGCGCTGTAAAGAGTCAACATTGTCAAAGTCCATGGAACTTTCCTGGTGCATTCTGAGTGGTCATTAGTTTTAATGTAAATTATCATTTCATCATAGTCATAAAATATTACAATTGTAACACCTGACAGAAACGCTTCTTAAAGAGAAGGATAAATGATAATAAATTCATGAAAATGCACCGTTTTCTCATATGTGTGAGGGGAATTAAGAAACGATATCTTGAGAAGAACATAGGATTTCCTATAGGAAATTTTCCTACATAGAAGCTCTGGATTTAGTTTTGCTCTCACTATAATAGTTTTTCTTTTCTCAGAATGTCATTTAGTTGAAATCATGCAGTATGCAGCCTTTTGAAATTGGCTTCCTCAAGTCCATCAGGTGGGGTTAAGATTCTCTGTGTCTCTTCATTTCTTGTAACCGCACTGTCCCCACTGAGCAATAGTCCATTTTCTTGATGCCAGGCATTCAGCTATGGAAGGAAATTCTGGTTGCTTCAAAGTCTTGCAAATTGAGAGTGCATCTACTATAAATATTCAAAGGAAGATTTTCTTGTGAACATAATTTGTCCACTCTCTTGGGCAAATACCAAGAACTATTGCTAGATTATATGGTAAGAATATGTTTAGTTTCACAAGACACTGCCAAACTGTCTTCCAAGAAGTTGTGCCATTTTGGATTCCCACCAACAATGAATGAAATTTCCTATTGCTCTATATCCTGGCCAAAATATAAATGAGATTTTAATAGGCAGAGATAAAGAGTGTAGTCTGATCAGAGACTACAGCAAGTTTGACTTTTCCGATTAGAAGACGTAGGCATGGCGTTAACAGAAGCTTTCAGTGATGAAGCGTGGCGCTGAAACCTGGTGCCAAGCGAGAGGAAGCAGGGTCAGATCCGCCCGCTGGGATTCCAGCAGAGGTTAATCTCGCGTTCTGCCCGCCACCCACTCCTTCTTTGTCTACAGCAGTTAATCACCATCTAAGGGAAAGTCAGCTTTCAGATGAATGGATAGGAAGAGACCGAGCCATGGGTGTTTTCCAATTAGACCCAGTCTATCAAGAAAAATACATGTCCCAGAACAGGCATTCTCAGAATCTACCTAAGGCCCAAAAGCATCTTGGTCATCTTGGAATTTTTTGAAGTACAAATTCTTAGGCCCCACACCAATATCTCAAACTGGAAAGTGCATGTGAAGGCCCAGACACATGTGCTTTGACAAGCTCTCCAGGTGACTGATACACACCAACCAAAGCAACTGACTTTGAATGTATCCTTTTGGAGAAGACAAGAAATTTGTGGTTATTGAGCTCAGTACACTTTTGAAAAATACTTGCCTATTAGAATTACCTAGAGAACCTCTCAGACCACAACCACATCACCCATTCCAGTTGCAGCTTGGCATGTTTGGGAGTGGGACTCAGCCTTCCAGTGCTTACCAGCTCGGGGGTGACTCCCGAGTGTGGCAGCCGGGAAACCCGTCTCCCTACGGTGCCTTTCAACACTTGACTATGCCAATGCTTTGCCTGGGGGAGCGGGAGGAAAACAAACAGGTGCCAGATAAGGAAGAAAAGAGCACAGAAAAGCAAACACTTTCAATTTGTCATAAAATGAATAGTTTTGTTTCTTGAAGTACATGGGTTTTTTTCCAACTTGTGTCTAACAGATATCCTAAACCCCTCAAATAATGGAAAACAAATTTGTCTTTAAAAATATAAAAATTTAAAGAAAAAAATAGAGGAAGGATGTAAGAGGTAGACATTTGAGAGACGGGAAGAGGATCTGTACCTATATCTACATCTAGGTGTACGTCTATGTCTATGTCTATCTGTCCCTATACACCAATTCCCAAAGGGAATATAATTATCATATAGCACAAACATACTAACAAAAAATCATTTGTTAAGGTTATGTTATGAATTAGCAATAGATAAATATGAAACTCAAATGAAAAACAAACAACTATAAAAGAATATATGTCATTTCTTTCTGAACATTTTACCTGAAGATATCTTAACAAGGTAGAAATTTGATGGTTACACGTCAGAAATCAAGAACAGAAAGAAGATTCTCCACAGTCTAATGTAACAACTCGTGCTCTTCTGTATCGCACTTAAGGGTAATATTGTTTTGGAATTTACTTACTTACTCTCTTCACTGTGAATTTCTACCTCTGGGTTTCCTGAAAACAAGAACTAGAATTAAGACAGAGCTCTTTGGTTGCACGTATTTTAACTACAGGGCTCAAAGACCATGAAGAAGGAGCTCAAATGAAATCGCTCTACTTAAGTTTGTTTCTTCCACCTCCACAGACAGGCTTCAAGGATACATGAACTTCAGTGTTAAATTGTGTTTGATGCAGTGAGTGACACATCCCAGAAAGGCTGCAGACACTGGAGGTCACTCGCGTGGACTGGTAAACTGGTCACAACTACAGCTTCCCCCATTTTAAAGAAGATAGAAGGCTGTGTCTCACTGGGCAGTTGTGAGGCTGTATGAAGTAGAACTCCAATCAACTGTCCCATGACTGTTCATGATAAGTGCTGCTTATGCTATTTTTATTATTTTCACCCAGTATTTCTAGTAAATAATACATGTGAAATAAAGGAACATTGAAACATATATTAAAATGTCCAGCTTCCAAAAAAGAAGTCAGACTGTGAAACATAAAAAATCAAATTTCTCAGTTTGAAGAAAATTTAAGCATTTCTCATATACTTTCAAAGGATAATTCATAAATAATTATAAATGCATAAAATTTAGTCATATACTAAGTATAATTTGCCAATTTCCAACTGAAGTAAAGCCAATATTAATCAATTAAATTGAATACCCCTTTCCAGAGTTCTTGAATGTCATTAGAATAATTAAAAATGTTTTGTGTAAGTTAGGCAAAAGTGCAACTTCTAGAATACTTTTACAGCCCATTCTGAAAAATGAAAACTATAAGATTAAAGTGTTTTTTCCACAAAAAAGACCAAAGTTATGAGACTATCAAGTCCTCATTATAAAAAATGTAGAATGAAAAATCTTATAGTTATTAAAATGTGTATTTCACAATATGAAAAATATTAATTTGAGAACTATTAGCTAATATTAAGATGATTATGAAAATTAGAAATGTGATGCTACATATCATCTTGAATATATCAGTTTCAAAGTAATTTATCCAATGCTGCTAGGTACTGAGTTGGAGCTCAGCAGAGGGCGCTGTGCTTGCTTGCAGCAGGTGATGGCGGCAGCCTGCCTGTGGGTCTGTATCTCACAGCTCTATAGTGAGGACAGGAATTACTTACAAAGTGTGCACATGATCATAGTTTCAGTAATGTCAGGAATCCAAAGAATTTAGAATATAAAATATGAAAGCATAAATGGTGGTCCCAAACTAGATAGGAGTCACAGAAACGGTCCAACACAAAAGAATTCTTTCAGCTTAGGTCTAAAGAAGGAGCACAGAACCAAGCCAAAAGAAATTCAGAGAAACCTTTATCCTAGGAAAGTGGTACTGAATATACATTTAGTCTGTGGGAGTGTATAATCCATCAAGTTGCATTCATAAACTCAGGCAAACTTTTGCATTATTTCCAGGTCCACAGAAATAAATCAGTAATTTAGACTAAAGAGCAACAAAATTAAAAAAGAGTAGAATGAGAAAGACAGACAGAGAGAGGCAGAAAGACAGACAGACAGAAACAGAGATCCAGAGAGAATAAGTGAATACCTCGAAATACAGGATGGTTTACATTGCATCAGCTATGGGAGTGGAAGTGGCCGACCATGCCCTGCATCCAAGGGCCAAGTGAAGACCTTGGTGGAATATGGAAAACGTTACCCCAGTGTGGATCCCCTCATGGAAAGACACTGCAGTGAGGAAAGTACACTGAAAGAGGTGGGCAGACGGTAAAGAGGACCCTTGGATAAGACCCCAATTCTACCTTTGGGGAATTCTGGGGAGCGACAGGGAGCAAGGCTGTGAAAGGGTAGCATGAGGGCAGGATCGTGACAGCCTCTTAAAAGAGGCATGTTGATCTTGCTTTCAAATTTGTTCTTCAACTCCATGAAAATAAGTTTTATAAGCTCCAACTTATGTTGTTTCTGATGGTACTGCTTGAAAATAAGGATGAGAAATAAAAATTTATTTTTATAGGGCTGAGGATTAAGCTCAGAGGCACAGACCCTATCTGGCAAGCATGAGGTCGTGAGGTCGATCTCAGGTACTGTACCTCCCCACATGATTTACTTTTATATATTTTTTAAAAAAGTTGGATACTCATTTTTATGGCCATGCTTATGGATTCAGAGAAATCTAAGGCTCAGAATTTTGTGCGTTCACTAAGCGAAATCAATTTAGGAGAAAACAATATCGATAAGAGGAAATGAATAACAGTAGGAATGAATTATGGTTCAGCTAAAGTGAGGAACAAGAGATTGAGGAAGATAAGGCCACAGACAAAGGTGAACACAAGCTAATGCATAGCCCTCTGTATTATAAGTTGGCCTTACTATAATGGAAATAGGAAAGTATTGAATGTTTTACATAAGAGACATTTTAACAGGAAAATACTGAACGTTATAAATAAAATCCATAAACGTCAAGTTCTCACACTTAAAATTATACCATGGTTAGGCAGAAACTTATACATGGATTCACAAGTTCACTATTATAGGAAAGAATGAGACATTATGGTGGTTTGGACCATGGTGAGCATTGAAGAGGTGAACAGAGAAGAACAGTTAAGTTAGATTTAGAAAATGTATTTAACTAGTCTGCGGGAGGAAAAATATTATGGGAATTGTCGTTGTACGAGTTGAGATAGCACCTGACATACTGCGGGGAGAAAGAATGTGCTCCGTGATTTGTCACTGGGAATCGCAGGGTAGACTAAATTTGCTGGAATAAAAACGCGACAAAGGATTCTTCCCTGGCGTGTTTGTGTGTGTTCTCGGCAGCCTGAGATGGGTTCTGCTTCCGGTTGTTAGAGGTTCATTTGCAGCACACGGCTTCCTAGACTAATGGTGTAGTAGAAGAAATAGCTAGAAGTTTTCATTCTATCACTGGTTTTCTTTTGCTTAGAACTGATGCTCATCTTGTGTGCTTATAGCCCTTTAGTCAAAACAATTACCGTGAAGTGGAAATGTGGAAAAGCAGATAGAACTTCAATTAAACCCCAAGATTTCTAGTATGGTGTTACAATCTTTCCTTTGTTCTATGCTTTGAGATTTCCAGCATATTTATAATCCATTTTGCTATGTTTTGATTTTGCCCATATGATGTTAAAGTTTTCTAACAGAATGTATTTGATGATTTTACAAACAATTGAATTCATAAGTAACACAAATTAATAAACACCAAACTGAAGTTAAAAACAGGCTATTATCACACATTAGTAAATGAGAACATTGAGATGTTGAGGGAGTGGGAAAATATTTTCTTTTTAAAAAGTGTTTTCCTTGGATTTGAAATATTAGAAAAATTGTATCACATATTATAAGATTGAATTTGAAGTTATAAATGTAGCATAAACTATATTTTATTTTTCTAAGCATTAAGGAATAATGATAAATTCCAGTATATAATAATACAGCAATAAATTCACTTATGTATGAGAAAATATGTGGCATAATTTTTTCCAGATATCAAACAAGTTTCCCTCATGAATGGGAGGTAAACAAAAGCCCATAAATAATGCAATTCTGAAATGTTATCTATTTAATGTGTTCTGTGAGAAATTTTAGGAGACATACAAATAAGGCTTTATAATTAATAAAGTTCATTGTTCAGAAAATTACTATGCCATGATAGATACAGCTGGGAAATTCTTATTCATTACAAAATCATCCCTAAACTCAATCAATAAGAAAGAAGCAGAGGATAGAGTGACAGAGAGGAAAAGAGAGAGAGAGAGTCAGACAGAGACACACACAGGGACACAGATGAGAAAGAGACAGACTGACCTCCTGGCTAAAGCTTTCACCTATCATTTATTTGAGCAACAAACTTGGTGACTACTGTTGGTAAGCAAGCAGTTCCCTGTACATCTTAGTAATTTCTGGAGCTGACTTCTGTTGGAATGTTCTATTATTATGCAGGTACAACTCTGCTGATTTAAGAAATAAATGGATAAGCAGTTCATATGACTTTTCATACCATGACGAAGACATATCCTTAAGGAAATAGTAACTTTGTAAAAGAAATAGAATTTATAGACACATGCATACAATATGCGGATATATTCCACATATACACGCGCACCATACATATTGTATGCATATCCTGTGTATTCATGTGTGGAAACAAATACATAAGTGTAAATACATACACTCATTAAGTAAGAGCACAGGCTGAATTCAAGTAAAAAATCAGCTTCTTCTACCCAGAGAGTCTCAAAATAGAGCCCAGTGTACTAAGGAAACTTAAGTACTTGGAAACAGAGGAGCATAGTCCCCGTGCGGGCATAGTTGGTGTACACAGAGTCTGCTGGGAAATCAAAGTTATTGAGTAGGAAGACTTAGATCGTTCCACTTGTCTGTTACTGGAAGGTTACTACAAATTTAAGCAGCGTGAGAGAGGGCACAGTGAACTCAGGAGGGTGAAGGAGCCGAAGGTGGAACCTTCACAGAATCCTGATCTTCATCCAACAAGCCCACAAGGTTGAAAATTTAATTCAGGTGACTTAAAATATAAATGTCTTTTTCATGCCACCAAGATCATATGTGCTTTAGTTTGAAAAAGCAAGCCTAATATATATCCCTATGAGTACAACCACCACCGACTCGATCACTCCTGAAGGCAACTTACAGGCTATCTGTAGACTCTCGAAGGATTGTGGAATCCTGCAAGGGTAGAGGTATCATAAATCTGTTTCATTTATTTTGATAAAACTGTACTAATGTAGCTTTCTAAAACTCTTCTTAAAGGGATGTTTTACTTGGCCAGAAATTAATAAAAAAAAAAAAAAAAGATTCGTCTTTTAGAAAAGGAGTCTCATTCTTTTCCTGTTATTAGGTACTTTAAAAAAAAGTTAGTAGTATATGTTTGCAGTACATAAAGTAAAATCATATGACTAGTATGTGATGTATTTTGATGCCGGGGCCCAAAACAGACAGGTTAAAGGATGCAGAATAGTTTAGAAGAAATCGGGGAAGGGAAGACGCAGGTGGGTGTCCTTGAAGTCAGTCTGTTCCGCCCCGGGGGACTTGAAGCCGCCTCTGCCGCCCCTGCGGTGCCGGGCTGGGTGGGACCGGGCGGCCTCCCCGCAGGCTCTGACGGCCTCCCGGGACCAGGGGCAGCACTGAGGCAGACACTTCTGACTTTGTTTTATTTGCCACAATGAGAATAATAGTTTGTGAGACAACAACAACATCAAAAAAAAAAAAGGCAACTTAAGTGTTAAACGTGGTAGGTGGAGGATTGTGGCATATGGGGAAAGAACATAAAACAAAATAGGACAAGGTCGTTTGTACTTTAGATGGCACACCATACAGTGAAGAAATCCCAGTATCTAATTTCACACTTTTAATTCTCTTCTGGGTCAGAGAGTGTAGAATTTAATCCTTGTGACAAAATTGTTTTTCTCAGCATTTTTTGAGTAGTGATTTTTAATAAAGTTTTCTCAGTCTTTTCTTGTGGGAAAAGCAAGCAAGTGGTCGGGCACCATGGCTGGATGATGTATGCTTCAAACTGAAGTTCATAATAATTAAATCATCATTCTGCTCTCTTTACATTTAATAATGAAAGCTATTTTAAATTTGAGACTTTATCCACATCTCTTAATTTACAGGCCTTCAGATATAATGAATTGCATCTGACATGAACTAAAATTTAAATGTGATTTTAAAAAGTATCCTGCTTAAATATCGTTCACAATTTATCTTTGAATGAAGACTCACAGCTGGTCTTGTTTTTCTGTTTGACTCTCAGTTCCAAATACAGTAGGGTCTCAATGGGAAGAGTTTTTTTTTTTAATTTTATTATTTACTTATTTATTTATTGTCTTTTTGAGGCAGTGGCTTGCTATGCAGTTCAGGCTGGCCTTGAGCTCACTTTGTAGGCCAGGCTGGTCATGAACTTGCAACAATCCTCCTGCCTCAGCCTCCTGAGTCCTGGGATTCCAGGAGTGTGCCGACATGCCTGATTTGGAAAGAGATTTTATGTGACCCTTTAGAACTATCACATTAAGATCTTAGAACTCTTGAGGAGTAATCTGTGAAGAGGTGGATTTAGCCCAAGGACCATTTCCGAAATAGACAGCTGACTGTAACTGTGTGACACTTGGTAGCATGCACTGCCAAATGATGTGGACGGGGGCAAGCCTTAGTCTCACCAAAAGCTGCTTTATTCCCATTAAATTGTGGTGCTCGGTATTGTAAATCAATGACAAGTGGTCAAGGTGATGTCCAAGTAAAAACATAAACATGGAAATAGCATAAAAAGCATATTTGACTTTAGTTTGTTTATTTATTTATTTATTTTTTTTGTACTGGGGATTGAACTCACAACCTCATTCCTGCCAGGCCACTGAGCTAAATCCCTGGCCCTATTTTATTGAGACAGGGTCTCACTATGCAGTTCAGGCTGGCCTTGAACTCCCTTTGTAGCCCAGGCTGGTCTCGAACTCGCAATGATCCTCCTGCCTCAGACTCCCGAGCACTGGAATTACTTTTTCTTTTTCTTTTTTCTTTTTTCTTTTTTTTTTTTTTTGTGGCACGGGGGATCAAACTCACAACTTTGCACCTGCCAGACAAGCACATAACCCACTGAGCCAAATTCCCGGCCCTAGTTTTTTGAGGCAGGGTTGCACTATGTAGCTCAGGCCGGCCTTGCGCTCACATTGTAGCCCACGCCTCCCTTGAACTCACAAAGCTCCTCCTACCTCAGCCTCCTGAGTGCTGGATTAAAGGCGTGCGCCACCACGCCCAATGGGATTACATATTTGACTTTAAAAGGCCTGTCTATAATAGAAATAATGATTTTAGGTATATAGTTTTGACATGGGGTGTGCACACTGCTACTCAATATGTGAACTGGTTTAACTTTTACTTTAAAATGGTCTTTATTATCAATAATAAGTAAGATTTTCCTGTCAAAATTATATTCCCTTAGCTTTCTTTTTTAAAAAAATTAAGTTTACTCTTATCCAACTGAGGAAGGGTCAACACAATTATCTATGCATTTCTTTTGTTATTTGTTTTACCTTAACTATTCTCATAAAAATATTTGGCTCCTCAAGTGAACAATGATTCTGACAAAGCACTTCTGCACATAACGCTGAAATGGGTGCGGACACACTGGTATATTATGCTTTAAAGAATTCTCTCAATTCTTCCTTGGCTACATTGCTTAAAGTAGAAAGCCTCAACACTTGTATTTCATATGGTTCTCGTGTAATTATGAAATCACATATCACCTTGACTTATGCTTTGATTCTATTTTTAGCTTTCCTTTTAAATTTAGAACAGGTCAATGTCATGGAAGAGGGTACCACTAGTTCTGAATATTCTGCCTTTCTGTCTTTGTTGTCCTACAAATCCTTCTGCTCCATCACAATAGCCCTCAGAAGTGTTTGTGCACAGTTGGAAGAGAAGCTATTTTAATTAAAGTGGACAGGGGACTTTCAGGCCACCACATGCACACACTTGCAAGCTTTCCTAATACAGACCATCCTGGCGACCACGGAGGAACTCAACTCCCCAAAATAGAGCTATCGCACTGAATTCTAATTAAACATTGATTTTCCTTCTAGAAGAATATTTTAGTAAAGTGAAATTTCATATGAAGTAGTAATTAAATTCGTGAGCATTTTCCTCCTGGATGTGAAGTTCCAAATAAAAATAAGCTTTTATTTTAGCTCTTGGAAGAACAGTAAGGTTCTCACATTGTTTAGTTTTATTAAAATCTCTCCTCAGTAAATTTTTTTCTAGGTAACAATCATTCATCATCAAAGTATAATATATAATCATGTGAATGTAGTCTCATATGCGAGACAACTTTAATATCCTGAAAAGATGTTTAAAAGTGGCATCTTATTATAAAAAGGATTTAGTAATATTTCTGTCCCAAAGTGTACATTAACAACTGCCATCGAGGTAACAATACTGAGTTACATTGCGTTAGTTCCCATCTGGTCTACCACTGTTTGTATCGCTTCTCATTTTCTACATGAATAATTTCTTTGCTTATTATATAAATATTTTAATACACATTATTTTTGGTTTCCGAAATTGTTAATTTATTTTATAAATCACGTGTTCTCAATTGAGAATTGTGGAAGTGATTCTCACATTCCCTCAGTCAGCAGCCCACTGAAGTGATTCTTTGTATACTGTCAGAGATATGGAAAATGATGGCAATCCTTTAAATGAATCCTAACCTTGATAAATATTGAACATGAGAGAATGTAATACTTTATATGTTTGATTTCCTTTGAGCTTTTTAATAAACTTAAAAATTTTACATTTTAATTGTAAAATTTCATCAGTACCTCTTTTCAGTATAATAACATTGTATTCACTGTGGAGTGTTGACATGTGTAAACGAAATATCTTAATTATGTTTTTCATCTTTTCCCCTCCCCCCTCTACCCTATGTCTCCATCTCTCAGCCCCCTTAATCTTTGCAAAGAGCTAACTCCACCGTTTCTATTATTATTATTTCACTATGCAGTTCATTTATAGCTTGTGTTTCTAGAGAGATGATGACATACTTGAGCTTGTGCATCTGTTTTATTTCACTGAACATGATGATTTGAAAGTGCCTCAATTTCCCTACAAAGGACTATTTTATCCTTCTTTATGGCAGAGTAGTATTTCATTGTATATGAAGACCAAGTTTTCTTCATTCCTTCATCTGTTGATGGGCACATAGGTCACTTCCCAGATTTCTATGGGTTGTGCTGCTATAAACATGGGTGTGCATATATCTCTGTAATACGTATGTAATTTGGGAGTGATATCTATTGAGTGGAGTTTCTATCTCCATACTGATTGCCACAGTGCTTGTACCCCTGCAACCTCACCAGCATTTGCTATTATTTGATTTCTTTCTGATAGCCATTCCATCTTAATGTGGTTTTTAATTTGCATTTCTCTTAATTGCCAGAGATGTTAAACACTTTTTCATGTGTTTATTAGCCATTTGTACTTCTTCTGAACAATGTCTTTTCATTTCAGTTGTCCATTTTTGATTGCTTTGGGGGAGGTGTAATTTTTTTAAAAAATTCTTTATAGATGGCAAAAATATTTTCCCATTCTGTTGGTCATCTTTTCACTCTGTGAGTTGTTTTATTTGCTGTGCAAATGCTTTATAACTTGATATAATTCCATTTACTGACTCAATATTATTTCTCATGCAGTTGGGTTTCTGTTCAGAAAGTGCTTACCTACGCCTATGTAAGAGTTTTAACTATTTTATCTTCCAGCAACTTGTTTCTGTTTTAACATTTAGATCTTTGATCTCTTTAGTTTTTACCTTAGTACTTGGTGAGAAATAAGGGTCTAGATTTCATTTTCTGCCTGTGGATAGCCAGTTTCCCCAGCGACATTTGTTAAAGAGGCCGCCTTTCTTCCTGTGAATGCTTCTGGCCCCTTTGTCAAAGATCAGATGGCTGAAAGTACCTGGCTTTTTACTGCTGTGTTCCTGTGATCCACACATCTGTTTTATAGCAGTACCATGCTATTTTTAACACTGTCCCTTTGCAGTATGGCGTGTTGAAATCAGGGCTTGTGATGCTGCATTCTTTGCTGTTGTTGCTCAGGATTGATTCTCCTTTTCTGGGTCTTTTCCGGTTCCACATGAAATTTAGGATTGTCCTGCCCAATTCTGTGAGGAATGCTGCTGGCATTTTGACTGAGATTGCATGAAATCTATGTGTCGGTCTGGGAAGTATTTT
>RJWM01033745.1:0-20323 GCA_004363535.1 Dasyprocta punctata
GGAAAAAAGGGGGATAAGAGAAAAGGGCAGGAAGAAGGAAGGAAGAGAGAGAGAGATAGAAAGAAAAGAAAGAGCCAAGTGTGCATGCCTGTAATCCTAATACTAGGGAGGCTAAGGCAGGAGGGTCGCCTTGAGTTTGAGACCAGCATGGGCTACACAGTGGGCTACACAGTGAGTTCAAAGCCAGCCTGAACTCCATTGCAAGACCCTGTCTCAAAAAACAAACAAGCAAACAAAAAGGCAATGAGAATATGAAACCTGCTCAGAAAATGCCAAATTGTCTCTTGCATTTTTTCTTTTTTTTATAATTTTTTCCTGTTTTTTCTTTATTCTTTCTCCCCCATCTTTTAACTCTCCTTTTCTTGTTGTCATACATAAAGGGACATTCACCTCCTACCACATACACAAAGTTGCTCCTATAAATCTGGTTCCAGATTTTTGGCTCCAGACACGCCAACAACAGATTTATGTCTTTTAATCTTTCTGCTACTCAACTCTCAGGGAATCAACCCTAAACCAGAAAACTGTTTCCTGCCTCAGCTCACTCCAGAGCACAGACAGTGGGCAATTGGCCAGAACAGACCCATCCTGGTCACAGTGGAGAAGAGAGTGCTGCTGTCTTTGTACAACTTTGTAGAAATACAGGAACTGAATTGTTCTTGGGGACCTCTTCATCATTCCACAGAAGGGCATTCTGAGGACGTCTTCAATGTGAGAATGCCTATTTCCATCAAAATTTCTAACTTTTGCGCATTCCCTTACTGGTAGAGCAACTATTGTTTTGGTGTTTCCAGAATTCATAGAAGCCTCTTTTGGAAAAAGAATCTTGTTTTTATTAATTTCAGCTGGTACAGTTTGAGTGGGTCTGACCCAGCCATTACTCTACAACTGGATCTATGACCTCATTCTGACCAAGGCTGGAGGTATTGGGAAAGCTTTTATCCCCTGTGGTCACTACTTTAGGTGACTGTAAGACTGGAGGGGCTGGGGTCAGTTTACTAGCCACTGGGGGTTCAGAGCTATCCCAGAATGAAGTCAATTCTGAGGAAAACAGAGCCAAGTGGTAAAAGCCAATCTCTCTCTCTCTTTTTTAAATTTAAAAGCCAATCTTGATGAAACTGGAAACCCCTTCAGGTAGAGTAGTTTTTGTCACTTGCAACCAAACAATTTTTAATTAATACATAGGAGACCTCAGAATCATTTGTCAATTCTCTTAGTAACATCTTGGCAGATATTGTACCTAACCAGATGTTTCTTTTTAAAAATGTAGTTATGTTTCATATTATTCCAGAAAATATTGGGGAGCCATTTTTGAAGATTCTTTTGTGTTCTGCTGATTTTGCTATACAGGATAAGAGGGTACCTATTAAAATTTAATTGTGTAGTGTTTGTATCGGGGATTGGACTCATAACCTCGTGCCTGCCAGGCAGGCACTTGAGCCACAGAGCTAAATGCCCGGGTGTATGTGTGTATTATCATGGATTGAACCCAATGTCTTTGCTCTGAGCTATATCCTCAGCCCTTTTTGAATTTTTTATTTTAAGATGAGGTCTTGCTAAGTCACTAAATTGCCCAGATTGGACTCAAACTTGGAATTCTTCTACCTCAGTTGCCCAGAGTGCTGGGATTTTAAGCATGTGTCACTACACTTGGTGGGATTTAGGGTTTCTAATCCTGCTTCCACAACTTACTAACTGTGAGACAACAAATCAAAGGAATAAATATGAACCTTGTTTTTCTTATCTGTTAATAGATATAAGATTTAAGATGTGTTATTGAATTGAACTAAAAGTCACATAAAGTTATGTAAATTATAAAATGTTCTAAATACAAGAATTATTATAGGTTGGGGGTATGACTCAGTGGTAGAATGTTTAGTATGCATAAAGTCCTGTGTTCAATCTTCAGCACTACCAAAAGAAAGAAAGAAAGTTAAGGTAGTTATACTATTGATTTCTCTGAATTCGCAGAAGAGAAAGATTTGTACTGGTATTGTTTGGATAATTGAAGGCAGATGTCTTGTGCTCTGGGTGAATGATTTGGGGTTGACAATGCCCAATGTATGTACCATTGTTACCCCCGACTGATGTACTTCAAAATTTTATTGTAAGTTTTTTCTTCTTTTTCTTCTTTATTTTTATCTATGAATAAGGAGAGAGAGAGAGAGAGAAAGAAAGAAAGAAAGAAAGAAAGAAAGAAAGAGAGAAAGAAAGAGAGAAAGAAAGAAAAAGGGTGAGCAACTAAACCAGTCAGGCATAGTGGTACACGCCTATAATCCCAGCACTCAGGAGGTTGAGGCTGGAGGACTGCCAAAAGTTTGAGGTCAACCTGAGTTACAAAGAGAAACCCTGTCTCAACAAACAAACAAACAAACAAACAAAACAAAAAAAGAGAGAAAGTTATTATAAAATAGATTTTTCAAGATGTAAGGAGATCCTTCTTTTTGTAGCACTGGGGATTGAACTCACAATCTCACACCTGCCAGACAGGTGCTTAAGCCACTGAGCCAAACTCCCAGCCCCAGTTTTTTTGAGGTAGGGTAGCACTATGTACCTCAGGCCAGCCTTGCGCTCATGTTGTAGCCCAAGCCAGCCTCAAACTCACAACACTCCTCCTACCTCAGCCTCCCGAGTGCTGAGATTAAAGCTGTGTGCTACCATCCCCGGCTGGGAAGATCCTTCTTTGTATCCTGATTTTGTTGTGAAATTGGAGTGGAGTGTAAAGATACTGCCATGTTGCCCTCCAAAGTTGCACATTTACATTTTCCTTGTGAATGCTCATTTTCCTTGGTGTATACTAACACCAAGTGTCATCAACTTTAAAAATATTAGTCTGAAAAAGAGTAATAATTGCTGCATTTTGACCATGGTGGTAATGGTGCTTCCAGGGTGGCAGCTGGAACTTATTTTAAAATCTTCCCAACCAATGTTTCAAAACCTGAACAAAGCTGGGCATGGCATGGTGCATGCCTGTAAGCCCAGCACTTGAGAGGCTGAGGCAGGAGGATTGCCACAAGTTTGAGGCCAGTTTGAGTTACATAGCAAGACACTGTCTCAAAAAGCAAAGCAAAACAAAACAAAATAAAGCAAAACAACCTGCACAAAGAAAAGAGCAACAACTGGTTTTTCCCTGCCCTGAAACTAGCTGATTACTCAGATAATGCAGAGGGCCATGCGTCATTAAACAATGCAGAAGCCTTTACAAGCTATTGTGTTAGCAAAAAAGGATGGCTTCCTTCTGCTTAACTTACCTTGTGAATGAAGGAGGGCAGGCCCTCAGTGAATTTATGAAATCATGGTCCACTTACCTATATCTATTTAAATCCATTTCATTCATGTTTCCTTTGCTGACTTCTGAAATCATTGCATAATCCTATTCTATTTCTTTCTCCTGGAAGTAGAATCTAGGGTATAAGGGACTTATTCATTTCAAAATATAAAAGAATGATTAGAGGAGAAGATGGATAAAATTATATTGAAGTCTATTTTATGACCCTTAATGCATTTTTTTGAGACAGGATCTTGCTATGCAGTCCAGGCTGGCATTGAACTCACTATGTAGCCCAGGCTGGCCTCGAACTTGCAGTGATTCTCTTGCCTCACCCTTCAAAGTGCTGAGACTGCAGGCATGCACCACCACACCTGACTAATACTTTTCAAAATACTATCTACTTCAAAAATCTTGAGAAATAAACAATTATTGTCATGCTACAGAGAAGGAGTTTGATAAGGTAACCAGCAAATGCCACATAGCAAATTAGTGGCAGATGGAAGACTAAAACTGAATTATTCAACCCAAGGGTCTTTCCTCTATAACACTCCTTTAGAGACATAGTTCACCCTCTGTTGTGATGGGATCAATACTCACAAAGATCTCTTAATCAGTAGAATGTTCATCCTAGGTACAAGTAGTTCTTTTAGGGCCACGTATTCCTTTGGTCCTTTGTATGCCCCTCTTTTTGGCCAGAGACAAGGGTTACCTTCGATACCATATCCTCTGTACTTACCAATATGAGTATCTAGTTAGTGCTAGGAACAAAAAGTCTCCCTCCTCCTATGCAATTAGTTAAATATTGGCTCAGAATCAAGCAGTAATCACTATCAAAGGCTTGTTGATCAAATTTTAGTATCATTGATTTTGTGGATAATAGAATCTTTCAACTATTAATGGAAATTCAGCTACAGTGATCAGCAAGAGTCCGGAAGAGAAAACTGTCTGGTCCCTGTCAAGAAACTTCAGCTAATTCTCCTTAATGCATGACCTGATCAAGGCAGTGGGGATCACAGGAAGAGGCAACAAAAATCATAAAAGAAAAAGGTGGAGACTCTAGTCCTTCTGGGAAGGGATGTCAGGCTGTAGCACTTTGCCCAAGCAAGTCAGACCTTGAGATTAAAAGAGCCTGTCATATCTTCCATGTGCCCTTCCTTCCTTCCTTCCCTCCTTCCTTCTTTTCTTTCTCCCTCCCTCCCTCTCTTCCTTCCTTCTTTCCTTCCTTCCTTCCCACCCCCTTGTAGTCTGACTGCGTGGGGATTAAAATATGCTGGGGATTGAATTTCTGTAATTACTCAGAAGACCATCTGCGTCCTGCTTTGGTGCATGAGCACCTGCTCTGGCCAGGAAACCATGTGATGATCTGCCAGGCCTTCCTTTTTTTTTTTTTTTTTTTTTTTTTGCGGCACTGGGGATTGAACTCACAACCTTGTGCTTGCCAGGGCAGGCGCTTAAGCCGCTGAGCCAAACTCCCCAGCCCTCAGGCCTTCCTTTCTGCATCCTTGCTTATTCCCTATTCCCTACCATCTGGCTATGGGATCACCTTTGTCAGATGGACTGGGAGATGGAGCTCTAGATAGAAGTTCTCCTCACCCTATTGTGTCCTCGGTACCCTGGGGACTGGCAATCATCAGATGGCCAAGTTGACATCAGCCATTCTTAGCAACCAGTCAATATCCAAAAGCTGCATCTGGGTGGAAGCCTACAGTGGCTGAAGGAGTAAAGTGTTTTCCTCCCTCACGGAGACTTTTGCAGCTTTATCTCTCCTTAGCAGATCTGACTCAAACTCAAGGCTGAGTCATCAGGGTAAGCACATGAATATTTTTGTTGTGCTTAAAAACACATTAGTGATGTTAAAACAGAATTCTGGTAAAGATGGCATGTTGATTCAATTAAAATGCATTCTCTATAATGAAAAATCATGAATGAAAATGGAATTTTTTAATCCCTATTTACTATTTAAAATAAGACAAAATTATTATGGGCTGTTAGAGAAGAAGAAAAAGTTTATAAATTATTGTATCTTTAAAAATTTTTGTTTTGCTCTTTTTTTCTTCTTTCTTTCCTTCTTTTTTTATTTTTTCTGGAAATAAGACTTTACTATGTAGTCCAGGTTGGCCTTGGACTTTTGACTGTCCTGCTTTAGCCTCTCAGCTTCTGGGATTGATTATAGGTACGCTCCTGTTTGCTTAGTTTTTTTTTTTTTTTTCATTGAACACCAGTTACCCTTCAACATCATTTACTCTGAACTCTCCCAAGAATATGAGGGAGAAGGGCCGGGAGTTTGGCTCAGTTGCTTGAGTGCCTGTTTGGCAGGCACGAGGTTGTGAGTTCAATCCCTGGTGCCGGAGGGGGAAAAAAAAAGAACATGAGGGAGAAAATAGAGTTAAAAGCTAGACATGTCAGTGGCACAACACCTGCCTGGCAAGCATGAGATCATGAGTTCAACTTCTAGTACAAACCAAACAAACGAAACCAAAACAAAAAACAGAAAAGAAAGAAAAACACTGGACATGGAGGCACATGCCTGCAACCTGAGCAATCTGGAGGTTGAAGCCAGGGGCTCATTATGAATTTGAAGCCAGCCTGGGCTACATAGTTGTTTGAAGGCTACCCTGAAGTACACAGAAGACACTTTCTAAAAAATTTTGAAAAAGAAATACAGAGACAGAAAAAAAGAAAAAGAAAGGAAGAAAGAAAGAGAAAGAAACTAGAGCTAAAAAGCTAATAGAAGGCAGAAGGAGAAGCCTGTTTTTCTCATCAACATCTCTTCTTACATATTATCGTTCACTGTATCCAGTCATTTTTCTGGTCAATCGGCAGCCCATCTCCCCATCTGCAGAAGTTCAAGTGCCCTTGTCAATATCTGGGTGTGGTGGTACATGTCTCCCAACATTCAGGTGCTGTAATCCCAGCACATGGGAGGCTGAGGCAGGAGGATTTCCACGAGTTTGACCTCGAGGCTAGTCTGGGCTACATGGTGAGTTCAAGTTTAATCTGACTGTCTCCAAAAAAACCCCTTCAAAAACCTAACAACAATTAAAAAAAAAAACAAAAAACAAAACCTGAGTGCCCCTATTAACCGGAATAAGCCACACATTTCAGTTCAGAGCTCCTGGCCAGTTTATGTACAAAGTACAATAACTGAGGCCTTCATCTTCTCTCTGATTAGCATGGATGTCAGCTCTTGTGGATGTTGTGGGGTGTGCCTGTAATCCCAGCCCTGGGAGGCTAAGGCAGAAGGATCACTAGTTGGAAGTAGTCTGGAAAACTTCCAGGCTGGTCTTGAACTCACTACATAGCCCAGAATGGCTTCAAACTCATGGTGAACTTCCTAAACCGCTAAAGTGCCTAGGCTAGCCAGGTGTGCTTCATGGGAAGGTGCAGGTTGGCTTCTTGGTTCTCCTCTCAGCCTGTGAATCAGGTGTGAATTTTTTTTGTTTGTTTTTTATTTATTTATTTTTTGTACCAGGGATCAAACTCACAACCTTGCGCCTGCCAGGCAGGTGCTTATGCCACTGAGCCAAACTCCCAGCCCTAGTTTTTCGAGGCAGGGTTGCACTATGTAGTTTAGGCCTGCCTTGCGCTCACGTTGTAGCCCAAACCAGCTTAGAACTCACAGCGCTCCGCCTACCTCAGCCTCCCAAGTACTGGGATTAAAGGCGTGTGCCACCACACCTGGTTTAAGTGTGAACTTTAACCAGAGTTCAAATGATGGGTAGACTGCTCAGTTGCTGTGTGGTCTTGGGCAAATTATATAACCTCTTTGAGATTTTTCTCAGTGATACTAATATCTACCACATGAGGTTATTGAGAGGAATAAATGAAATATTGTATGTGCATGCCAAACCTGTGTTAGGTTGTGATGAAATCTGTTGTATTTTTCTCTTCTAGTGTCTAATTTCTTTTTATCTAGTAGCATTTTTTTTTTTAATTTGGGGAACTACAATTCCTTCTCTGTACATTCTAATGGTAGAACAGTCAAATGCCCTGCTGCTCTGGCCAAGCAGCATGTTACCTACATTAGGTCAGCCAGACGCTTGTTGCCTGTTATTTGAATTCAGAGTAAAACAGAGATGGAAAATTGTCACAGCTGATTCATCCTAGGTATTATCCTGAAGTGACTGTTCAATAGTCTTTTCCGAAAAATTAATTAATTAATTAGTTTTGGGCCTGAGGACAGGGCCTTCTCTTAGAGTTACATCCTTAGCCCTTTTTTTGATTTTTATTTTGAGACAGTATCTTGCTAAATTGCCCTGAATGGGGAACTTGTCATCCTTTCCTCAGCCTCTGAAGTGCTGGATCTACAGAAATGCATTACCACACCCAGCTGTACCCAATACTTAGTTAGTTAATTCATTCATTCATTCATTTATTTTTTGCTGCATTGAGACTCAGACTTAGAGTCTTATGTATGCAAGGTAACCGCTCTACTACCAAGCCACACTCTAGCCCAGTTCTTATCTATTTTCTAGATGGTTTAGCTATTCTATCAAGACTTTGAGCACTTTGATCTCCTTCCAATAAATTTCTTTTTTTATATCACATTATTAAGAGTCCAGTTCTGAGCTGGGCGTGGTGGCACACGCCTTTAATCCCAGCACTCCGGTGGCTGAGGTAGGAGGAGCATTGTGAGTTCGAGGCCAGTTTGGGCTACAACGTGAGTGCAAGGCTGGCCTGAGCTACATAGTGCGACCCTGCCTCAAAAAACTAGGGCTGGTAGTTTGGCTTAGTGGCTTAAGCGCCTGTCTGGCAGGTGTGAGGTTGTGAGTGCAGTCCCTGGTGCCGTGAAAAAAAAAAAAAAAAGAGTCCAGGTCTGTTATTTGGTGCTATGGAATATTCTATCCCAAAATATATCACAGTTTAATTTGTTTGTTGTCTTTTGAGGTAGGGTCTTGCTATGTAGCCTTGAGCTCACAGTAATCCTGCTGCCTCAGCCTCCTAAATACTGGGATTACAGGTGTGGGCCACCATGCCTGGCTTCCAAATATACCACATTGGCATAGAGGTTGTTTTAATCTGAAGGCAAATGAAAATTAACAGATTCAGGAAAAAGCCATCCTGGAGTTTCCCATAGGTGACTAAAAAAGACATTTCTGAGAAATAGGAAGTAGAATAACTCCCTTATCTTGTGGAAGCTTAATTTACGGCCAGGAAGAGAACTAAAAGTTGACACTGAGAAGGAACTGCAAACAAATCTTACTAATACATTTATCTGGAAAATTTGAAAGATTAATAATTTACAATGCTGGCAATAATAGAGCAAACAGAGCTGGGGATATAGCTCAGTGGCTCAAGGGCCCTGCCTGGTAAGTACAAGGTTTTGAGTTTGATTCCTGGTATCAAAACAAAAAAGAATAATACAGCAAACAACTTCATACACATACACTTTGGTTCTAGTATCAATTGATGAAATTGGGCGGGGGATATAGCTTAGCGGCACAGTGCCTGCCTGGTAAGCATGAGGTCGTGAGTTCGATTCCTGGTTCAAAAAAAAATTGATGAAATCCCTTTGAGGGGCAATTTGAGGAAATGGGAAGCTTTAGTGAGTGCAAATGCATTGGTGTTGGCCCCATGAAAAGTCAGTATTTCTGTCAGGACAGCTACTTTTGTTTCTGTGCCCATTGTGTCTGCTGAGGGGTGGTTGACAGTCTAGGTTATCACCCACCGGTTGTTTAGTTAACTGTTCAGAGCCTCTCCTGTGATGGATTCTCTCTAGAATACGCACGTTATGAACTGAATTGTGCCCCCCCATTAATATGTTGATGCTTTGACCTCTTGATACCTCAGCACATGACTGTATTTGGATATACAACTTTCAAGGATATAATTAAGATAGAACGAGGCTGCTAGGGTGGACCCCAGCACAGTCTGACTCATACCCTTATAAGAAGAGGAAATTTGGATACACACAGACACTAAGAGTATGAGAGTGCAGAGGAAAGGCCATGTGGAGACACAGTGAGAAGGTGGATGCCAATGAGAGACGCATGAGAAGAAACTAAACATACTGACACTGTGATCTTGGACTTTTGACCTTCAAAATGATGAGAAAATAAATTACTGTTGCTTAATCTCCTCACTCTCTAGAATTGTGTTATGGCAGCCCTAGCAAACCAATAAACACATGGTACACATGGTTATGGGCACAAGTCACCACATCTGGTTTTGTTTGTGATTTTCTTATTGAAGCTTGTCATAAACTCCACATGATATCTTTTGCTGCTGTCTTTTTTTTTTTTTTTTTTTTTTTTTTTTGCGGCACCGGGGATCGAACTCACAGCCTCGCATTTGCCAGACAGGCGCTTAAGCTGCTGAGCCAAACTCCCAGCCCTGGTTTTTTTGAGGCAGGGTCGCACTATATAGCTCAGACCGGCCTTGCGCTCACGTTGTGGCCCAAGTCAGCCTCGAACTCACAACGCTCCACCTACTTTTGCTGCTGTCTTATCTGTTTTTTTTTTTCCATAACAAAATACCCAACACAGGGTGATTTATAAAGAACAGATTTATTTCTCATGGTTATAGAGTCCAAGTCCAAGATGAAGGTGCTGGTGGGCTTAGAGTCTGGTGAAGTCTTTCCTCTGTTTCCTAGTTTGTGCCTCTTTCTGCTTCCTCATGCATCAGAAGGTGAGGGGGCAATATAGACCAAAGCTGTGTGAAGCTTCTTTTATGAGGCCTTTAATCTCACTCATGAGAAAAAAGCCCTGCTCTAGTTTGGTTTTTTTGTTCCAAGAGGTAGAAAGGAAGGGGTCGCTGCATCTCAGCAAATAGCTGAGCTGTCGGTCTATGGTTTTAAACCTGCTTCTGTTTAGTTGCACTGAGCCAACAGTCTGTGGTTTGGACACCCTCTTCTGTTTAGCTACACTGTCCCACATAAGCCCTTCTGTAAGTAGGTTATTTCTCCACTCAAAATTCCCCTATTAACCCACCAAACCTAGTCTCCTAGCAAGAAGTCCAATAACCAATCAAGTAGTGACCCTTGGAAGGGGTGGAGAGGAGACTCCCTACCCTGTAAAACAGAACTGCTGCTCCAGATTTGGCAGTGTTCCAGCTCTGGGCCCTGCCACTGCTGTGGCTCTTTACCACTTCCTCTTGCAATACCCACAGTTTTGGTTTGGACTGGTCTTCTGACTTTTCTTCTTGTTTCTGCATTGGAGAGAGAGACAAACCTGGTAAGGGTGAGTTTAGGGACCTGAGACCCAGACCCATCAAATGTAACACAATTGGGAGCTAATCTGGGATAGAAAGAAGACCACCCAAGACCAGCAGACATGGTTGGTATATGCAGTGTTATGACTTGTGTCTAGACGTCCCCCTAAACCTCATGTGGTCATAGGTAGGGTTTTTTCAGAGGTGGCTGAATCTAGAGTTTGTGATGCTGAGATTAAGTGCATGAGGCTGGGATAAAGCATATGTGATTAGAAAATTTGTCCACTGATTGGTTTGGCATAGTTTTGGGTAGGATTAAGGATGCCCCACTCTGGACGGGAGTGCTACTCATCCTCAGGGATGGAATAAAAGGGACAGAGAGTCATTATTTGTGTCTTGCAGTTTGCTGTTTGCTTCCTTGCTGCTTTGCTGTCTTTCTGCCTGCTGCCTACCAAGACTTGTTTCTCCTCTACAATGCTGTTCTTTCATGCCACTCTGTCTTGATGCTAACGAACTACGAACTGAAACTTCTACAAGCTGTGAACTAAATAAACCTTTCCTCCCTTAACGTTTGGATGTTTGGTATTTTGTCTCAGCAATGACAAAAATAACTGAGACACCCAGCCTAAACCCTCTGGATATAACAGCACTGTTGGGAGGCAGTAAAAACTTTTAAGAGTGGGGCCTAGGGGGAAGCTTTCAGGTCATTAAGCGCTTGCCGTTGAAGTGAATATTAGCCCATTCTCTTCCTCTTTGACTTCCCAGTCATAAGGGGAAGAGATTTTCTCTGCCACAAGCTCTTGTCATGATATGTTTTCCCCCATCAGAGGCCTAAAAGTAATATATTTGCCCAATCATGGTCTAGAAACTTCAAGACTGTCAGCAACATTCTCTCCCTCTCCTTAGCCATCTTATACTGGGGATTGAACTCAGGTCCTTGCACCATAGCTAGACAAGTGTTTTATCGCTGAGCTACACTCCCATCCTTTAATTTTATTTTAAGAAGTGCCTCACTAAATTGCTCAGGCTGGCCTTCTGAGAGCTGGGATCACAGCCATGGATCACCTCACATGCCTCACATTGTCTCGTTATAAATTGATTTATCTGAGTGTTTGTCATAGTAACAGAAAGCTAACTATCACAAGCCCTTATGGCATAATCACCCCTTAAAGGCCCCTCCTCTAAGTACTATTGCATTGGAGGTTAACTTTCTTTCTTTTAAATTTAATTTAATTTTATTTTAATGAGAATAAAACCAAGGAAAATAAAATAGAATAAAATCAATCAAAACAAAACAGCGTAAGTGATACAGGACTTCAAGACAATATGAAATCAATAATAGTTGCCATAATGCCTCTTGTTGTTTTCAAAATAGCTGCAGATACCTTCAGACATAGTAAAAATCAAACAGAACAGAACAGAATAGAACAAATAAAAACACAATAAAGGACTTCAAACAAGATAATAGTAAATCCAAAATGGCTACCGTGATATATCTTGCTGTCTTTGAAATAGCTGCTCATGCCATTGGATATAACAAAAACAAAACAAAAGAGAACAAAACTCAACCCAACAAAACAATGAAAATGATATAGGACTTCAAAACAAGACAATAGGGAATGAACAATGGCTACCACCTTCAGAAGGAGATCCCCCCAGATGCCACACTGCATACCTCTATCCTCTGAACAGATGATCAGACCACTGGCCCTAGACTTGCAAGGTCAGCAAATCACCAAAACACCACAAGCATCAAATTGCATTTCACCTCAATAGCTATCAGCACAGCCTGTGTTTCTCCAGATCATCCAGTCACTTATTGAGTGGGGCTATTGGTTCTTATTGTTTTCCAGTCCATGTGCCAGAAGGGACTGGGGCCTGACTGTTCCCTTGCTGCTGGGGCCCACACATGGCGCTAGTTCACAGGGGAGGGCTTGCTTCTTGGTGAGCCCTTGTTCTCTCCTGCTGCAGTCCATGAATGGCCTGAAGATTAACTTTCAACTTGAATTTTGGAAGAACACAAACATTTGGCAGCTACCATAGTCTCAGATAGTTTTACAGCCAAAATAGCAGAGCCATTTGCACCCACACTTTAGACCTCCTGCTGAATACTTCCTTGAACTGGGGCCCACTCACAGTTGGCAACTTTTTGTGTCACCCAGTGAATAAACTGGAATGGCATTAAAAAATGAGGACTAATAGTCTGCCTGAGGAACAAAGATACCTTAATTAAGGGAAAGAGAAGTGAGAAATATGATCATTTCCTTTGGAGGAGATGTCCCCAGCATTTCCTAAACTACTAGATTCCCCAAAACTTACTATTGTGGTGGGTCCTTGAACCTTCATACAATTTATATCTCACCTTTGAGAGGATGGATCTTAAAATTCTTTTAATAAATTTGCCATTTTTTCATATCTTGTCTAATTAATATTTTGTCCTTAGTGTAGGGACTATGTTTTGTGGTGCACCCAGATGGTCTAAGTCCCTTCAGAATATACTACGATTGTGGGGATGAAAGGTTAGTGTAGTGGCAAAGCTATAGATATATATAGTTGTCCGTTCCAAAGATAGTTCATTGACTGTGATCCTTCTTTTCCACAGATTTGGAAAAGAATGTATTTGCCAAGTGAGTGATCACATATTGAGATGATTTTCACCTATTTTATTAAAGATACTAAATCTAGCACATTAGAACAAATGTTTAAAAATCTGGTACAGCAGATGCAATTGAGGCTACTACTTTTTTGAGTTTGCCATAGTCCATTGACACTTTCCAGAATCTATGATTCTGCTAAATCAAAAGAAAATATGATTAGGACCTGTGGTGGATTAACTAATAGTCAACTTGTAACACCCAGATGAACAGAATCAGTGTGGTGCTGGGTGTGGAAGACCCACGTGAGGATTTTTGCCAACAGCATAAAAAGAGAACCCGAGGCAAAGATGGTGTGCCATTGGTTTTTCTGGAGAAGCTTGTGCTGGACTAATAGTCTGCCTGAGGAACAAAGATACCTTAATTAAGGGAAAGAGAAGTGAGAAATATGATAAGAACTTAGCTTGGGACTTCACTGTTTGTGAGAATGGCTGTGGTTCTTTTCCGGGGAGCTCTTTTCCTTATCTTGAGTGTCACTTCCTGACTCCAGTGCAGATTCTTCAGCCTACTGTCATGGATCCTTCATCCCACTGGTGCAGACTTTCTAACTTTCATCACTGACCTTTGGGCCTCCAGAGCAGATTCTTGATACAGACTTGCACGAGACCTTACACCGTCACGGGATCTAGGCCTCCAGCTGGACTCATGGAGGACATTGCTGTGGGATCCAGGATCTCAGCTGGATTCTTTGGATCTCTAGTGTGTGGACAGATCTCCTGCACTATTTTGCATTTGACTTTTTAGGTGATTATAATATATTTATCCTATAAATTATCTGTTCTGTATTAAATTTTTTCCCTTGTAAACTCTGACTACAACAGGACCATTACTTCTACATATTATATTTGTGTGGTGTTGGGGATTAAACCCCAAACACTTTATTACCAAGCTATGCCCCCCAGTCTCCCTCTGCATCTATTAATCTTTAAAAGTATTTTTTGTTTTTTAAAAAAAGTATCACTGATCTCTCCCATTATTCACAGATGATGATGTAATGTGATGTGATGTGAGTGTAGTACTGGGATTGAACCCAGAGCCTCATGAATGCCAGGGGAGTGCTCCACCACTGAGCTACATGCCTAGCTATATATATATATATATTTTTAATTTTTTTGAAAGAAGTTCTTGCTGAATTGCTCAAACTGGATTTGGACTTGTAATCCTCCTACATCAGCCTCTCAAATATAGTACCTGGGATTACAGATGCTCACCATCTTGTCTGGCTGTGATCTTGGTGTTTTTTCATTTCTTTCTTTGCTGGTGTCAGGAGAAATTTTAGAGGCTTCTCTTTGGCCTGTCCCATTATGATTGCTCTTATTTCATAGGTCATAGGATCACTGTAGTGGATTTTAAACTACCAAGCGTGCGGACTTCATTTATATACTTGACAACTGGTGATATTGCCATTGAGAATGTCTGTGTATGTAGCAAATTCACTGTGCCTAAGCCAGGACTTATTTATTTCATGGTCTCCATATGCCTCCACTCTAAGTGTGGGATCCTGAGAACATTTTAGGTATCTTGGTACCAATTTTATCTTAGTTTTTTTTTTTTTTTTTTGTGGTGTGGGGGGGGACGGACAAGGTCTTGCTATGTAGTAGTGCAGGCTGGCCTTGAACTCGCTTTTGTAACCAGGCTGGTCTCAACCTCACGATGATCCTCCTGCCTCAGCCTCCCAAATGCTGAGGATTGCAGGCTTGTACCACCATGCCTGACCCAATTTCATTTTAGTACCTGTGTCTAAAGTCACGGAATTGCTTGGATTGTATTTCCCTTTCTTTTGTGTTTGGAAGTCCCATTCCTTTTCAAAAAATGACTAAGCATAGTACTGCTGCATATGTTTATCACAGGATCCTTCCTTCTGGAGAATTGGCCTCTACTTCAGTCATTGGGTTCCAGGTCTGAAAACTGGTTCTGATCCAGAATTGGGGAATGAATCATGACTGAGCCTCCGGACTAGATTTCTTTTGACTGCCTAGGTTCAATAATATGCTTTTTGACCATCTCAATTTTCAGCACATAATGTACTAATAACCATTTTCATAGTTCTCTGCCAATCTAGCCTCTCTGGCTGCTGTTTCATCCTTATAAATTAAAATATTTCTCAAAATATGAAACAGAAAGACACGCAGAAAAACCCAACAACCAAAGAGTTAGCCATTGTTAATATTTTGGTATATGTCCTTTAAATATTTCACATTCACAATTATATACACACATAATTTTACAAAAGTGAGACCCTATTATATACATTGTTGGTAGCTCTGTTTTTTAGCTTGATGGTTTGTTTTGTTCTGTTTTGTTTTGGTGTGTGTGCAGTTGGGGATTGGACGCATGGGCTTCATATTCAGCTACATCTCTACCATTCACATCCCACTTTTGTAAAATTTTATTTCGAGATAGGATTTTACTAAGTTACTAAATTGCTCGGGCTGAGTGTGAACTATGACTCTCTCCTGCCTCAGCCTCCCGAGTGCTGGGATTAAAGACATGCGCTACCATACCCAGCTCACTTTCACTTTCTTACACCACTGACACAATGTGACATTTACATGTGTGTCCAATTTATTTCACTTAAGAGTGTGTTCTCAAGGTGCATCCATTTACTTACAAAGGTCTCAAGCTTATTTTTCTTTATGGCTGAGTAGTACTCCACTGTATTAAAAAACACACTAGTGTTTTTTTTTTTGTTGTTGTTGTTTTTTTTTTGTCTTTTTGACACAAGGTCTCTCTATACAGCTCAGGCTGGCTTCGAGCTCACTTTGTAACCCAGGCTGGTCCCAAACTCGCAACAATGCTTCTGCCTCAGCCTCCCAAGAGCTGGGATTATAGGCATGTGCCATCATGCTAGGCCCCACATCTTCTTTATCTACTCACAGATGATGGACATCCAGGCTGTTTCCATGATTTAGCTATCATGAACTGTGCCACTATAAACACGGGTGTGCGTGTATCTCTAGTATGATGCTTTAAATTCTGTTGGGAAAATGCCAAGAAGGGGAATAGGTGGCTCAAATGGAACCTATAGTTTTAGTTTTTTGAGGAATATCCACACTGATTTCCACAGTTACACTTTCCATTCCCACCAACACTGGAGAAGGGTTCTTTTTTCTCCACAGTGCCACCAGCATTTGTCATTGGTTGATTTTTTGATAACAGCTATTTCTCGGGAGTGAGACGGAATCTCAGTGTTGTTTTAAATTGCATCTCTCAAATGCCCAGTGATGTTAAACATTTTTTCATATCTTTATTTGCCATTTCTACATTATCTGAAGTGTCCATTCATTTCAGATGCCCATTTTTGGATTGGGTCTTTAAGTTTGGGGGCATTTTTTTGAGTTCTTTAAAGAGGCTATCTTTCTTTCAGTGACGGTGTTTGGCTCCTTTGTCAAAGATAAGGTGGCTGAGTATGTCTGGAGTTGTTTCTGCATCTTCTATTCTGTTCCACTGATCTTTAGGCCTGTTTTTTTTTTTTTTTTTTTTTTTTTTTTTTTTTTTTTTTTTTTTTTTTTTTTTTTTTTTTTTTTTTTTTTTTTTTGCCTGTATCTTGTTGTTGTGGTTTTTTTTTAATTTTTTTTTTTATCACAGTGGTTTTGTAATACCATTTCAAGTCAGGGATTGTGATGCCATCTGCTTTACCTTTGTCGCCCAGAATTGCCTTTGCTATTGTAGGTCTCTTCTGCTTCTTTATTTTTTCTCTTCTGGTTCTAAATGAATTTTGGGATGTTTTCTGTAATTCTGTGAGAGATGCTATTGGAATTTTGATTCGGATTGCATTAAATCTGTATAACCATTCAGCCATTTTTGCTATATTGATTTTTCCTACCCAGGAACAAGGGATATCTTTGCTTTTTTTTTTTTTTTTTTTTTCGGCACCGGGGATTGAACTCACAACCTCGCGCCTGCCAGGGCAGGCGCTTAAGGCACTGAGCCAAACTCCCGGCCCTGGTTTTTTAAGGCAGGGTCGCACTATGTAGCTCAGGTCCGTCTTACACTCGCGTTGTAGCCCAAGCAGGCCTCGAACTCACAACGCTCCGCCTACCTCAGCCTCCCGAGTGCTGGGATTAAAGGCGTGCGCCACCACGCCCGGCTCTTATCTTTGCATTTTTTGATATCTTTGATCTCATTTTGCAGAGTACTGCAGTTGTCAATTTAAAGGTCTTTTACATTTTTCTTTCTTTCTTTCTTTCTTTCTTTTTTTTTTTTAGTACCGGGGATCAAACTCACAACCTTGCGCTTGCCAGGCAGGTGTTTATGCCACTGAGCTAAATCCCCAGCAAGGTCTTTTACTTTCTTTGTTAGATTTATTCCTAGGTATTTCATTTTTTTGGATACTATAGTGAAAGGTATTGTTTCCCTAATTTCTCTTTCAGTGAGTTTGTCGTTTGTGTGAAGAAAGGCTATTGATTTTTGACTGCTGATTTTGTATCCAACTATGCTAATAATTTGGCTATTAAATCTAGAAGTACTTTGATGGAGTTTTTGGGGTCTTCTGTGTAGAGTATCATGTCATCTACAAATAACGATAATTTAACTTTTTTTCCCTATCCTTATTCTTTTTATTTCATCTCTTTTCTAATTGCTCTGGCTACTGTTTCCAGAACTATATTGAATAAAAGTGGTGACAGTGGACATCCTTGTCTTATTCATAGAGTGAAAGCTTTCAGTTTTTGTCCATTTAGTATGATGTTGACTGTCAGTTTGTCATCGATGATTTTTATCAGATCGAGATAAAGACCATCTATTCCAATTTTCTGTAGAGTTTTTTTTTTATCACAAATGGGTGTTAGACTTTGTCAAAGGCTTTTTTTCTGTATCAGTTGAGATGATAATATGGTTTTTGTCCTTGTTTCTGTTAATGTGGGCATTACATCTATTCATTTTTTTTTGTGTGTGTGTGTGGCACCAGGGATCGAACTCACAACCTTGTGCCTGCCAGACAGGCACTTAAGCCACTGAGCCAAACTCTCAGCCCTAGTTTTTTGAGGCAGGGTCGCACTATGTAGCTCAGGCCGGCCTTGTGCTCATGCTCATGTTGTAGCCCAAGCTGGCCTCAAATTCACAATGCTCCTCCTACCTCAGTCTCCCAAGTGCTAGGATTAAAGGCGTGTGCAACCACGCTGGGCTTGTATTACATTTGTTGATTTGTATATGTTGAACCATTCCTGCACCCCTACAACCAATTGGTTGCGTTCTTGCAACGAATCCTACTTGGTCATGGTGTATAATCTTCCTGATAATTTGTTGCATTCTGTTTGCCAGTATCTTATTGAGGATTTTTGCATCTATGTTCATTAGGCATATTGGCCTGTAGCTCTCTTTCTTGGTTGGATCCTTCTCTGGTTTTGGTACAAGGGTAATGCCTGCTTCCAGGAATGAATTTTGGAGTACTGCTTCCCTTTTCAACTTCCTTAAAGAGTTTGAGAAGTAATGGCATTAGGCCTTCTCTAAATTTTTTGTAGAATTCAGCAGTGAATCTGTCAGTGCTTGGGCATTTTTTTATTGGTAGGTTTTTAATTACATCTTCAATTTCATTGTCTGATACTGGTTTACTCAGAATTTTTATATCTTGTTGATTCACTTTTGATAATTCATATGCACCTAGGAATCTGTCCATTTCTTTGCATTTTTTATCTTTTTAGAATAGCAGATTCTCAAACAGGATTTGTTGCAATTTCACTGTTTTCATTCTCAATTGTTTAGATTTGAGTATTTATTTCCTGTTTTTGATAAGGTTGGCTAAGGTTTTTTGATTTTATTTAATTTTTCAAAGAACCAGCTCTTCAATTCAATGATTCTTTTTTTGGTACCTGACAGTGAACTCAGGACCTTGCAGTTGCCAGGCAGGCACTGTGCCGCTGAGCTGTGTTCCCAGTCCAATTCATTGATTCTTCGTATTGTTTTCTTAGTCTCCATTAATTTCTGCCTGATTTTTATAATTTTCTCCTTCATATGAGCTGGGATTGATTGCTGTTTTTCTAAAAACTTGAGGTTCAACATAAATTTTTTTTACTGGAGTTCACTCTTTTTCTGATATGGGAATTTACCACTATAAATTTCTATCATAGGACTATTTTCTTTTTTTTTTTTAGGACTACTTTTATTGCAACCCATAAATTGTGATATGTTGTACTGGTGCTATCATTTAATTGTAAAATTGCCTAATTTTTCTTTAATTTCATCTGTGACCCATTGTTTGTGCAGGAGGGTGTTATTTAATTTCCATGTGCTTATGAAGTTCTTGTGGTTTCTTTAGCCACTGATTTCGAATTTCATTGCACCATAATCTGATAATGGCATGAGATAATTTCAATTCCTTTGCAATTACTTGAGCATGTTCTATGAGCTAGTATGTGGTCTATTTTGGAGCATGTCCCATGCACAGCTGAGAAGAATGTGTATTCTGATGCTGCAGGGTAGAACACTCTGTAGACATCTACTAAGTCCATTTGTTCAAAAGTTTGGTTCAAGCCGGGCGTGGTGGTACACGCCTTTAATCCCAGCACTCGGGAGGCTGAGGTAGGAGGCGCGTTGTGAGTTGGAGGCCGGCTTGGGCTACAATGTGAGTGCAAGGCTGGCCTGAGCAACACAGTGTGACCCTGCCTCAAAAAACCAGGGCTGGGAGTTTGGCTCAGTGGCTTACATGCCTGTCAGGCAGGCATGAGGTTGTGAGTTCAATCCCTGGTGCAGTTTGGTTCATGAAGTTCTGATTTCTTGTTACTGATTTTTTGTTTATTTAATCTATTTTTGACTATGAGGTATTGAGGTCCCCCATTATAATTGTATGAGCACTTATCTGATTTTTATGTCCATTAATGTTTGTTTTATATAGTTGGGTTTGTTGATATTTGATGCATATATAGTTATGATTGTCATTTCTTCCTCATGAATTGTTTTATTTACAAGGATGTAGTGACCTTCTTTCTCCCTCTTAGTCAGTCTTGGCTTGAAATCCACTTTGTCTGCAAATAGAATAGCTACCCCTGCTTTTTTCCAGGTTTCTGTCACATGAAATATTTCAGTCTATAAATTTCTTTTTGAATTAAATGCGTTTATTGTATGCAGCATATTGTTTGATCTTGCTTCTTGATCCATTCTGCCAGTCTGTTTCTTTTTTTGGTACTGGGGATCGAACTCACAACCTTGCGCCTGGCAGGCAGGTGCTTACACCACTGAGCTAGACCCCTGGCCCTGTTTTTTGAGACAGGGTCTCACTATGCAGTTCAGGCTAGCCTTGAACTCACTTTAT
>RJWM01033746.1:0-20327 GCA_004363535.1 Dasyprocta punctata
ACACCCACCCTGGGGGGGGGTGTCCTGTGTACTATATAAAGGAGAAGAGACTTGCTCTTGCTCCTTTTACTTTGCTGCTTTTGTTGGGCTGCTGCCTTGAAGTGCTGCCCCAGTGCCATGCCACCCTGCCTTGGAGCCAGCTGATTGTGGACTGAAACCTCCAAAAACTGTAAGCTAAATAAACCTTTCCTTCCCTAATTTTGTGTGTCAGGTGTTTTGTCTCAGCAACGAGTAAAAAGTAACCAAGACATTACTCTATTTCAGCACAAGGCAAATACCCTATAAGGGAAGGAATATGGTGGGGAACTTTCAATCATAGTCACATAAAAAACATGATCACTGTATAAGTGTTCATTGTGGTCAAGAACTGTCAGTATGCAGTGTGACTCCTTTATCCCTAGGCATGCAGTTAGACACTGTCCGGCTCCCTTACAGCTAGGTGTGAGGGGATGATGTAACTTTGGGGTGAAAGAATTCCAACCTGCGCTTGCCCACTTCTCATTCTTACTCTTCTTCATCATCATCATTTGAAAGAGGGCAATTCTAGAGCAGCAGTTAGTCTTTGGTCTCAGCATTCCTGCAGACTCTCACAAATTATTAATCATCTAAGCAGCCCAAGCAGTTTTTAAAATGTGGATTATATCTAATGATATTTGCAGGATTAAAATATATGAATAAGAACTTAAATATCTATTAATCCATTTAAAAATCAAAATCATCACATTTTCAATAGCACACTTAAATCAAAATAGGTATAATTTTAAATCAACAGTGAGAAGGGCATTATTTTACATTTTTGGAAATTTCTTTGATGTTAGCTTAATATAAAATAGCTAGGTTCTAGTATTTTCTCCTGTACATGAAAAACCCAGCCTCACACAGGTAATACTTGGAAAAGGAGAGAGTAGTTGATTTTGAATGGTCTTTGAAACTACATGAAGGCTTATTGAGTCTCCTTAATGTCTCCTTTCAATGGAGTTTGTGAATGCATTTCAGTGAACTTTCCTATGGTAAAATCCATAAAATCATTTTCAATTTTGAGTAGACATTTTATTAATACATAATTTTATAATATGCCATGTTGGTCATCCAGAAAATACTAGTTCACTGAGCTTCTCCTAGCCTCCAAATGTTAACACATTTCATGCTGCAATATTACCACCAATCTCATCAGTAAGATCTTTAAATATTTGGAAGCTTTCAAGATCACAGTGAGAAATAAGTTTTCAAAAATTCTAATTTTTACCCCAAACCTCAAATTTTACCATTTGCCACAAACAATGTGAGCTTTTGTCATTGATGCAATTAATTCACTCATTTAAATTTTGAGACTATACATGCCAAATATTTAACTCTGTATTTTCTGTTCCTTCAAGCAAAACTAAGGCTCTTGGAAATGAAGTTGGCCTCCTACTATGATGCAAAATAAAATATGAGGTAAGAAGATAGAGCTGTGAGGCTTATTCCTTCTCTCCAATTATTTACTAAAGCTACCACCAGTGATCACTTGGAAAGGAGGTACCTGCTCGCAGAGCCCATCACTTTTGGAAAAGTGATGAGAAAGAACCAACCTGACTGTGTGTGTCGGATGCTACTGCAGTTTTCAGTACAAATCACAAGAGGCAGAGTGAAACAAGAACTGGCAAATCCACTGGCAGAAATGGTAGGGAAAAAAAGTCCACAAATTGGAAATCTTGAAGAAATGATAAAGACAACTCCTTCTAGACTGTACCCAATATTTCTGACCTCAAAAATTGTCTCTGGGAGACAAAGGTCTACTAAGACTTCAACTGTATATCAAAAACAGTGATTAAGGAGATGGAATTTCCAACTATGTGTGCTGATCTCAATGGAACAGCCATTAAGTAAAGAGAACCTGGCACATACACAAAACAACTCTAGGTAGAGTTACTGACACAGAATTGCTGGGAATCAAATACAATGAAACAGGAACCAACTATGTCAAAAAATTATTAAATTTCCAGGAACTGTATGACTGAAGAAACTACAAACCTAAAAGTGTTTAGTATGGAAAATCCCTGTTTGGTCCCAAAGTTTGCATGTGCCAGAAGCAGGCTGTGAATATGGAGACACTCCAAGGAAGGCACCCACCCGCACTGCTCACACCAGATCTGCCAAAGGAGGATGATAAGGAAGAACTTCCCAGAGCCTGGAGCCTGGGCTCTTGGGAAAATAAAAGTGTGTTTCTCGTGGACAGCAGAAATGGAGTCTATTGTTTTCTTACACATTAACATACTCCTGCAGGCATCTGGGTATTTGAGTAAACTCTTTTCTTCACCTGAATGCATTGTAAGGGTTCTTTTTCTTTGCTTAAACTGTTACTTTTACTGAAATACCTGGTTCAACCATCACTTTCTCCTCAAAGCCTTGACTGCAAATAATCTTCACTCTTTTACAGTGAAAATGATTCCAGGAAGCCAATCCTTTCTCTGAGTTTCCTCTGCACTACTAAATACCTCTTTTATTTGTTGCATGCACTATACTGTACTAATTTCAATCTTCATGACTCTTTTCCAATTACCATGGATCCCATCAAGTTAGGGGCTATGCATGTGCCTTTTTTTCTAGTACTCAGCATGCTAGACATGAACCAGCAAGAAGTGTTGATGGCAGAATGCCAAATATTTCCCCCTATTAACACTTTTCAATAACATTTTAAAATTTATCTCAATTTTCACTCTATTATAGTGTGTTTTCAAGCAATATCTTAGTGTAAATATATTTTTTATAATTCCACAAGAAAAATTAAGTGTTGAGTTACACTGAGTAAGTAGTTTGGCTGGTCGGTTGATTTGAACATTAGCAAGAAGAGCACAAAGGAAGCATATTTTCATTTTTCCAAATGATCTCCATCTAAAGGACACTCTCTCCACTATAGTAAGTGTCTGTGCATCCTATGGAGTCACTTTTCATAATTGTTATGGGCCAGTATTTTAATCTGGGAGTTCTTATGTTCTTCTGATAAGGTGTATCACAAAATATTATCACTATGAATAAAGTTCTGGGTTATTTTTCTTTTTAGTTCTTATGTTGCTGGTTCACAAAGAACCAAGTCCCAGACCTGTGAAGAGGACTGGTTATTACCCAATAATTTGTACTTTGAATTGATTCCAGTACAAAATGTAATTTCTGGAGGAGGAATGAGAATGTGTTACACATAGTAAGAGGAGTCAAACAGATATGTGATGTCAGGATGTGTGGACTGTAACAGAAACTGTTCACCCTTATACTAGCTCATTACCATAAGGGCTCACATGCTGAGTTCTCCATGCAAAAGTATTTCCTCCATGCACAGATGCACGCTCCTTCAAGGTCTCAAAGTTGTTATGATTTTTATTTTTACACTATGGGTATAGCAACCTTCATCTCACAATGCTTTTTCCATCATACACCATCCTTGTTACTAATATGCTCTTACAGTAATACTCCCAAAAGGATTATGAACTTTAAAAAAAAAGTGGAAACCTAATAATTAATAAGTGAGAAACTACTATATACAAAGTATGGTAGTATGTGCTGATGATAACCAGGGAAAATGAATCAGACAAGGTACCTTCCTTACTATTAATCGTGAAAAGTACTTTTCCTATCTCGTTTGCATTTGACTCAATTTGTGCTGCATTTCATCCTAGTCCCACTAACACCGGGCTCCCAGTTCTACCAACATGACTGACACATCCATTCCTTAGCCACAACTGTGAGGAAAATGTATAAAACATGGAAGGCACTAACAATCACACCGACCCCTACAATCTCCTCTCATGCTACTGATTAGAAATTTATTTGTTGTCATGTAGCTTGATGACAGCAGATGTAGGATTAAAAACACAAATACAGCATGGAAATTTAATGATTATCCAAAGACGACGAATAACTTTGACTTTGAATATTGAAAAATTGGGTAGAGATTAAAAATAGGCATGAGTTATGGCGGAATTTCTTCAGGAACACGTCTTCCTCTCACTTTCCAGCATTATGTCCTGAACACGGGCTTTGGGTGTGAAGAGGTGGTTCAAGGTGGAGCGATTTCTAAGTGGCTCTCTTTCCCCTATGCTGCACTGTTCTTGCCAAGCTGGATGCCCTTTTTCCTTTGAAGTATAGGCCATTTCGCTTCACTGACAACCTAACAAAGTTGAAATTTTTGACCTTATCTTTAAGTGAAGCTTGGCCACTCATTAGTAATGTAAGAGATCTTAAAAATTTTATTTTCAGTTGGACTTTCTGGGCTTTTTGTCATTATTTTCCCTCCTTATCATGTCCATCATTGAATCTCCTCATCAAGTTTTTGGATAGACTTTTTTCACTAGTTTATATTATAATATAGTTATTTAATTTTTAAGTTATTTAAATTTTAAGTTATTTAATAGTAGCTTTAAATAAAAGATTGCCAAATTGACTTTAGAAGCAAATTTACAGAAGACCTGTGTGCTGCTTTATACAGTATTTCATTTAATTAAATATTTGCTTATGAGGGTATTATTACGTATTCATATGCATATACTATTTCTAAAATGTTTTCCTCTAACAAACAATAATTTAACTCATTTCGAATGTAAGTACAAAAGTTAGGCATATTTGTTAATAATAACCAAAAGGATCTGGCTTTTACTAATTAAAATTTATTTTCCTGCTATCTAAAACTGATGTTAAATTCTATTTGCCTCCAAACTGGAAGTTTACTTTGAATATATATGATATGTATTCTGAACTTATTAAAAGCAGGTGTTAAGAATCATACTTTTTGTATTCCTTGCAGTGCTAACATGGTACTGTCTTTAGATGGGTACTTGAGAAATACTCATTGAATGCTTGATAATCACATTTAAACTTGTTTCTGTTTTTCTCCTTACAGTGAATAGCTCCATTGATAGGAATCTGAGTAGCACATAATTGGTGATTAAGTCTTATCCTTTATGAGCGTCCAGGAAGAGTAAATTTTTGTCTTCTGTAAGGTGGGAACATGAATGGGCATTAAGATGTTACTAAGTGAATGCTTCCTGACCATTTCAGATTCTTCTCAGCTCAGTGTATGTTTAGTTACGAGCAGTTCAAAGACTTTTAAAAATCTCTGCAGTTACACCATGTCATTAAAATAGTAATTTTCAATTTACAGCAACATGAACCTGAATCTTATGCAATTGATTTTTTGGACCATCTTCCTTCAAATTTCTTGCTTCACTAACAGTTAAATGTACAGAGTGACTGACAAATACAGTGAAGTGTTCGAATTTTAGAAATTTGTTACACTGAAAGACACATTGTCATTGATCCCCCTCAAAATCCTCCTACTGGCTTCAAACACATTTATCCCACCACTCTTGTCACTTCCTGAAGCTGTTCTAGAAGTCCCATGTCTTGAATCTATTCCAAACATTTATCTTTCCTGGTCATTTTGACTTTTGCAAAAGGCTGGCAGTTGCCTGCTACCAGACCTGGTGATTAAGTGGATGAGGATGCATGGTCATGTTTTTAAAAGCCTGACTTTTCACTGAACGACACTCAACAACAGCATTCACCTTATTTTTGATCACACCTCATAAAGACAGGCATAAAAAAGGACTTCCAGAACTGCTTCAGAAAGCGCCAAGAGGAATGAGATAAGCGTGTTTGAAATGAGGGAGAGGCTTTGGAAGAGGACTGATGTCAATGTGTGCTTTACTGTAATTTTTTTAAAAACATTCATTATATATTTTGATCACCCAGTGTGTGTGTATCTGCATGCGCCTGTGTGTGTGTGTGTGCACGTGAGTGTGTATGCGAGTTTCATCTTTTTTCTAAAATTTGTTTAGCTTAAAATAAGTACACTGACAGTGGCTTAAATTTTTAAAATACTTCGGAATTCTGAAAGTAGAAACTGATGGTACTGATACATCAGCTCCACAATGTCAGTTCCATTGTCTCCATTATTATGGTAGTTTTTTCTTCAGAAAGCCTTCTGTAGCTTTCTCTCAACATGCGAACAGAAGAAACAGTATTGTCAGGTCCTACTTCTTTTACTATGCTGGGAAATCACCAAAGATCCAAGAACTTCCCTAAAGTACTCTGCTCAGGTTTCATTGACTAGAGCTATTGTCACAAGGTCAACAGTAGCTGCAAGGGAGGCTGAGAAAAGTAGAAACTAATTTTCAGCCCTAATAGACGCACGTGGCAAAGAAGAGGACAAACAGTGTTAGCTATAAAAGTGTTTATAAGTTCTTTCGGAAGATATTTGGTGATAAAACATAACAATGTCTTTAAAGCAGGAACAGTAGTTACCTGGATCTTTAATTCAGCATATTTATATTCAGTCTGATTGTTCTATGCCATGCATTTGAGTCAAAATTGGAAAAATTACTCCAGGATCTTATAAATACATTTTAAAAACACAATATATTTCAGCTAGTTCTGTCATGCCTGGTGGGACATGTTGTGGAGATATCTATGTTAGACTGGGAGACTCTACATAATTCACGTCTAGCCTTTAAATTTGTGGAAAATTGTTTCTAGTCAGTCAAGTAATTAGAGTTGCCTGGCGTTATTAACAATTCCACACATTACTGCAGTAAGTAGATTAGTTGCATTTTACAAATAAGACAGATCGCACAAGTTGTTAAATTTCTGTATCCCTCAAGTCACACAGAAGTTAATAGGAGAGCCAAGATAAGTAATCAGGGCCAAGAAAGGGAACATGAATGAAGACAAGGAAAACTGCCTAAGGGTGATTTTAAATTGCTCCTGTTCCTTCCTGCACAAAAGAACACAGTCCAAATTGGTGTTTGGTCAGTGATAGCAACATGCCACAGAGGCCAGGACAAAGGAGAGTTTTATCTAGTGACTTTGTTAATAGGTAAAAATGAATGCATCCCCAGCTGATTTATATTCCATTTCAGTGGCATCACAAAGAGTAATACACAGTCATCACATATCTCGGCATTGTATTCAACGGTGCTTGAAATAGGTTGCAATTACCCTGGATGTGGAAACTGTCATAATGAATAGCTTATTATTGTGCTTCCTGGCGTTTGTTTGTATAATAATGCCTGAGAAGAAGACCTGTGTCAATCACGTTCGTTTTACACTGGGATCCCATGTGAACTTCAGAACAGAGAGGATTAACAAGTGCTGGTGACACTGTAAGCAAATCGATAGAACTGTCCAGTGAGGACTTTGTGTATGTATGTGACATAGCTATGTAAGTATCTTAAGATGAAATAAAAAGTGAACAGGTTTATAAAAACAGCTACTAGAGACATGATTAATGTTTTCAAATTTAGGGAACTTTACAGTGACAATTATCTTGTCACAGTTATATGTTAGATAACTATTCTCATAGTTTTCCAATTAGTCTTTACTATTTTCTGGGCTTTCAGTGAAAATTCATAATGGTCTCTCACTATCCCTTTCTCTGAACTGTGTATTTTTCTACCATTGATACTGTGAGATAGCTTAGTAACATTAGGAAGAAATATTTCCTAATTATTTTCTAAGTTCTTTCCATAAGTCAATATGAAATAATAATCACTTCGAGCAAACCAGAAGTTGTCACAATGCTTCCTGTATTTCAAATCTAGAAAGATGTTGTTTTTCTCACTGTGCGGAAATACACATTCACTGAAACGAAGCAGCAAGTACTTCAGATCCAGGGTCCCCACTCTATGCCAGTTAGGGTGCTGGAGCTAGGACCACAGCAGGGAACTGGACACGCTGCTGCAGGAGCCCATCAGTTGGAAAAACACAAGCAAAGAAGGCAGGAAATGCAATGTAAAGTGGTGAATAACAATACAAACACACTGAATAATCATTTAGGGATTGAATTTGAGTGATGCGCAATCCACATCTCCAATAGAAAGGTTTTTTTGGCAGTGAGACATTTGGAAGGTTATTAGGTCATGAAGTTGGAACCCTCATATATGAATTTAGTGTCCTTATAAAAGGAGACCCAAGCGCTTGCTGTCTCTCTTCCCAATCCATGACACATGAGACTATCGCCACTGCAAATCAGGAGGGAGTCCTTCGGCAGACACTGAATCAGCTAGAACCCTGATCCCAGATTTCCCAGCCTCTCGGATCTGTGAGAGATGGTAGCTGCTTAAGCTACTTAGCCTATGATACGTTTGTCCTAGCAGCCCAAACTGCTAAGAGAATGAGTGAAGGTTCAATATGTGAAGACTGACGGGGCACGTAAGACAGTTTCAAGAAGATGAAGTAACATGTGAGAAGACTAGGAGATGTGAAGGAATATGCCTTAGTACACAACTTGAAATTGTTTTGTGTAGCTGGAGCTAATAATGTGAGGTGAGTCTGGGCTTTAGCTCTTGCCTCCTACGTGACATTTGACAAGATGCTTGATTTAGGAAAATGAAATTAGAAAAGTTATTTAAGCCCCCAACTCTCAGTCTTCTCACAGTATAGCAGTCTTCAGCATAGAAGAGGAAAAATGACCGTGTGTATACAAGTTGACATTAGAAATGTTTCAGGAAAATTATATTACAAGGTATACAAGCTAATTCAAGAAAACAATCTCTCAAACTAACACTCAAATATCCCTGACATGCTTAGGAGTGTTGTTTAAAGCAAAAAGAAAACTCCATAATAACCCAGCTAAACTATAGTTGAAATCATTGCTCAAAAATTCCAAAAGCATTCATGGGAAATTTAAGTTAAATAAAAAACTGCTGACACATTTTGAGAACAAAGATGGCTTGTCAGACCTTATATTTTGTCTGGAAAATAAATTTAGAAAATATTTATGATGTATATTTACCACAGAACTTTAATTAATTTTATGCTTAGTTTGTATCTTTTCCTAAAGTTAAATTCAAGTATGCTTAATGAGAGTAGAGATATTTCTTATGAAAGATTTAACAAAACAAATCAGACTGTCAATGTTTAAGATGAGTGATACAGAAAATTATATTCATTAAAATATTAGGTAGAGAAAAGTATGTTTTCACTTAAATTTCTAATGTGTTTTTGGTTTAGAGATTGACCATAGTCTTATAACAGTTAATCGCTGTAATCACTGACAATGCGTCTTAATTAATTAAAACAGTATATAATAAATGTGTTTTCATGTTAGATTCAGAATATTTTATAAATGCTCCTTTGTAAAAATGTTCTATGTAAAAAAAGTTATAGATGTTACTAATCTAATTAAAACACCAGAAGAAATGTACCTCCTCAAGGCAATGAACAAAAGATAAACAGTTTACTAAGCCAGTGTTCAAAGACCAGTAAGCATGTTTTTAAAAGCCACATGACCACAAATCATAAAAATATAAAACAATGATTTTCTAATTTCTGACTGGGGAGTAAAGGGAAGGGAGAAGGATAAACAGTAAGGACACATTCCTGAATCCAATGACCAATTTCATCATCACAGAAAATGGGGCAAACTGAAATTATACACCTCTGATATGGCATGCAGTACCACTGACAGAAATACTCTTGCCCCAAAAAACTGAATCCAGATGCCTGCAAGCCTTTGGATCTAGCCATCAGCATACTGAACAAAAATAGGAGTAAAGAAATAGATTAAACGACATCACCAAGGTTTAATTTTTAAATCTAGATCATGGAAAACTTTTGAGGGAAAATTATCCTACATCCTCAGCAATTACACTGCAAGAAAAAGACAGGAAAACATTACAGAGTTCAGTTTTACCTATTCAAAATAAACACTGAAATGCAGGCGAAATGATATATTATCAAGATTCTCTTTAATATATACAGGAAAAAAATAAATACCTGCACAGATGAAATAAGAGTAGTAAAATGATGTTCAGTGCTGCTGATGACTGACAGAATATTTTGGGTCAATTTTAACATTCTGGATTTTTTCTTTTGTAATATGAAAAATTGTGGAAAATAACTCTGGAAGACAGCTTGAAAAATACCAGTTGCATAAGTCATCTCGTTTCTAGGCATTATTCTATTTAAAGAGTGGACGAGAATGCTCAATATTTATTGGAACATTTTATAATAAAAATAAACAACCACAATCTCCAAAAAGGATGATATGTATATATATACATATATATCATCTTTATATATGAATGCATGTATATATATGTATATATGTAATATATATATATATATATCATCCTTTTTAGATATATCCATTCATACTTGTTTCTTAAAATTATTCCTTAAAAAGAACTACTATTAGTGTTGGTTAAAACAAGTCTTGGAAGTTAGATAGAGAAGATCAAATAGCATCTATGCTACTTACCAACTGGGCCCTACTCTAATGTTATTAAACTCTTTCAAGCATTAGCCTCTTCATCTAAAAATGGTAATTATGGTGGCACACATATTAATAAGATATTTCTAGGCCTCACTATTGTCAGTGTTTATTCCTGTTTATTACTACTGATCTGACCTCTCATCTTCACAGTTTTAGTTCTTTTTTCCTCTCCCTCTCTCTGGGTACATAATTAAAACGCAAAAAGCTAAGACAGATTAATAAACTGATTTAATCTTTTTATTTTATATAGTAAAACTGTTTATTATCAGGGATTAGGTTAATAGAAGGATTAACACATTGAATCATTCTCTATTATTGTTGTGCCTAATTAATCAACTCACAAATACATAAAAGGTAGCCAAGATCTAAATAACCAGTAAATATCATATTACCCGGTGAAGTGAACAGACTGTAAGCAACATTCTAAAAGCTGTCACAAAGGCAAGGTTGAACCAAGGTTAAATCGTGATGTCCACAGTCTCCCTCCACTCTTTTCTTTACTTTTACAAACTAGTTTTTTCCCAAACTACAAATCTTAATGTTTTCCAGCTGCTTTTTCACAACCTTTAAATATGCTATTATTGGTACATTTTTTCCTATTTGATTACATGACTTTTTCTGTTGTGTCAATCCTATTTTGCTATGCAAAGTTTAATACACATAGTAACACAGAGAAGGAGCCAGTTCTTCCTTTAAAACTGGTAGGCAAAATATGAGTAGAACAGTTTCTCTCTGAGGACAGAATTCTCACATGTCTTATTCACTTGTGTAGCTCCATCACCAAGCAAAATGTCCAGCCTATTGTAATAAAGATTTACTCAATCTGAAGCTGAAAAGAATGATGTTTGAATCTGAACATGGCAGGATGTTCTGTGATTCCAAGACATTCTGGGGTGCTGTGGGGCCATGAGAGGCTGAGCTGAGCTCGCCTGCACCAGCGGGCGGTATGGCAATGTACCCATGGCTGCCTTCCAGTCAATGGACCAGTGTGGCAGGCAGTTTTAGATGGGGACACGAAAGTCACAGGAGACAGGTGATTATGCTACAGTTGTGGAGACGTAGGGCCACGGGGGAGAAGGGCTAAAGCAGAGGAGGTGGTCAAAACAGAGGAAGCCCAAGGAAAGAGGTCTGGAAAAGTCCCTAAGGCTCGAAGACATCAAGAAATGAATGAAAGAAGAAAGGAATAAAAAAAATTGGCAGAAGTTGCAAATGTCAAGTCTTTTGGAGCAACCTGCTGCCAAATGATCACTAACACTTGCATGCCGTGGAAAAATTAGCTGGATAATTTCAGATTCACAAAATAAAAAACCTGAAGGGTGTGAAGTTGAAGCTATCACCCTAAACTAAAGCTCAATATTGCTAGCCTCACTGTAAGTACACAGCCAGTATGAACTCTGATGGACACAAATTACTTTGAAACTAAAAAAGAGGGGGGAGGAAGGCAATTTAAAATCTGTGTTTCTTCAAACCTCCTATTTTCAGGGTATCAAGGAAAAAAAAAACCTCAAAAAAGAAGTATTAACCAAAAATGCTTTCATTGGATGTTGTTGAGAATTCATTGTATAACTACCCTGCTACCCTGGGGAAAAATGTTCTACCATCCATGTCAGTGCTTTGCTTCAGAAGAAAAAACATATGTCAGAACAAAGAGAAAAACCTGCTCAAAAACTGGGAAGTATGTCCCTTTGGACCGGCTGACAACCATGCAGAAAACCCCCAGGACCCGTCCTTGTGAAGGGTTAGCACAGCACCGCTGCAGGAACAGAATGGTCAGGGCGGAAGCAGCGAGAAGGGCCAACACTTGCTAGTCCTCAAGACGGACTGGCAACTGAGCTTCTATATTTGAGTTCAGGTGAACACAGTCCACTAGCAATGCCTTTAATAGAATTTTTCTGTCACATTTTAAAGAACTTTTTCACAACCTTTGTAGATCTGATACCATGAACACTTTTCAAACCAGGCATCTGGGGAGGAAATCTTCCAAATGAGAATGAATTAGATTTGCAGTTCCTCTAGTACGCACACATAGCTCTGAAATTTTTAAATTTTTTTTTTAAGAAATGTTTGTCGATGGAACAAAAACAAAATTATTATCCAGGTCATTTGCCCCAGGAAGAGTTGTTCAATCAAAGAAGTCATTTTTGAACCTAACTCTGAATAAGACAACACTATATTTAGGATTTAGAAGGAAGAAAGAGACAAGAAAAAAAGTTAACAGAAGGAGAAAATGAAAATACCTAACACAGTATAAAGGGAATAAAAATTAAACTGTAAAGAAAACATGTTTCTAAGAATGTCTCTGTTAGTTCTAGCAATACTTGCAATTTTCATTTGATGTTCTATCATTTTTTGACAAAATAAAATGAGACAGGATGGCAAAATAGAAGTCATGATAAATCTGAAATAAACTTGGGTTAATTGAGTGTAATAGATGATTATGATGACCTGCACTTGACTTCCAATAAACACTTGCAAGTACATTCAAAATCTCACATGAAGTTAGACAGATGCTCAAATCCAGAAAGAGAGTGAGGGACTCAAACAAACAAACATTCTTACCATTATCCCATCTATTGGAATAGTCACTTCATTTTTTTTTTTTTTTTTTTTTTTTTGTGGCACAGGGATCAAACTCACAACCTCGTGCCTGCCAGACAGGCTCTTAAGCCACTGAGCCAAACTCCGAGCCCTAGATTTTTTAAGACAGGGTTGCACTGTGTAGCTCAGGCTGGCCTTGCTTATGTTGTAGCCCAAGCCAGCCTGGAACTCACAATGCTCCTTCTACCTCAGCCTTCCAAGTGTTGGGATTAAAGGCATGTGTCACCACACCCGGCTACTTCATCTTATTCTGAAGGACATCATAAATGTCTACTTGTCTCCTGCAGTCAAAACAACAGAAAATCACAGCTTTCTCCAAAAGCTAATAAAGCCCAACACTGGCAGTCTAAATGTGGATGTGTAGCCAGCATGAATTATGAGGAGCCCAAACATGATTTGAAATGGAAAAGAAGGAACTGTTTTAAAAATTTGTATTTCTTGAAATTTACTTTCAAACTGTAAAAGGAAAATATAATTCTAAAAATAGCATTAGCCAAATATATGATTTTTTTTGGATGTTGTGAAAACTTGTTCTATACCTGTGAATAAGTTCTGAAGAAGAAGAAATTTTTGAAAATATTTATTATGATATTTGAATAAAGTAATTGTCTAACATTTAGAGTAGAGTACACCCCACGTTGCTTGTGAATACCTTATATTACTGTTACAGTTCTCAGATAAAATGTGCATGAGAATGTGAGTAGGCAACAAACAGTGTTTTTAGGCTCAGGGACTAGGTAAGTTATTGGCTCTGAACTAGTTATAAATATGCATCATTCGAAGTGATCCCTTAGCAAAAGCACAAGTTTCAGAACCATGGACTTTCAAGATAGTTCCTTTCAGTAAAAATGTCTCATATGTTAAATATGTGAGTGCCAAAGGCCTTTGGTGCTTACTCCCTATAAGTTTTTTCATCAACCATTGATAGTGAGATGGTTGGCTCATAACACGATGTACAGTGGTGCCTCAGTTCATGAATGCTTCCCCCCCATGAACAATTTGGTTCACAAGAAGAAGCATTCAGCAAAAGTTTGCTTCTATTCAGTGACAAACATCACTGCAGTCATCTTCCCCAGAATCAAGGAATGAATTAAGTTCTTGAACCAAGCACCATTATCTATCTATCTATCCAGTTGATACACTGTAAAAAAGCAGTAACATTCTTTTTTACTACCATTCTTAGACTAAAAAAGGGACTTCGTGCTTGATTTAAAGTTTTTAGATTCTATTATTTAACTCTTTGATCTGCCATTAGAACCCTTCCCGATATGTGGCATGCTTATTTTTCCAGTCTTAATTCTCCTTGAGCACTAGAGTAGTCCTACACTCTAGTCAAACTAGATTTTCATTGTAAATCAATATATAAAAACTCATCCCCGCCTATGTATGTGTTTCATACCACATCCTTACCTCATCTTGGACTACAGTACTGATTTCCATCTTTTAAGACCTAGATCAAATGGTTCCACATATTTTCAAGTTCCTGAGCTACTAGTTGTCTTCATCTAATCCAAACCACATCACACAGCACTTACACACTCGCCTCAGCTGTGATTATCAGAATACACAGTGTGTGCGCTCTAACAGATCTAAGCACTTCTAAAGGGACACCATTAATTTTGGTATTCTTCACGGCAAGCCGTCAAATGTTTTGCAGCAAGCAATTTCTCAGTAGTAATGTTTGATACCTTCTATATCTTTGCAATTCTAGTTCCATGGGAACAATCCTCCTCCCTAAACTAGGAAGAGAAATGCTTCTCCAGCCAGCCCAGCCAACCTCTCTGATGCTCAGCGGGCTGCCATATGTCGAAGCCAGATTGCTGTCACACAATGAGCGATTTTTAATACTTTACTGCATGTGCATGAGCATTACTCTTTATACTTTACATGCTTTATACTTTATACTTTACATGCTTTATACTTTAATGTCACTAATAGTTAATGGCTGAACTTTCTTTCACAGCGTAGGACTGTGTCTTTCTTTTGCATTATCTATCTCACAAATCCGAAAGTGGCAAGAAGTTCCTCAGAATCACCCTAATGTATGTCAGCAGCTCTAACCTAATGCAAGCAAACCCAGGGGGTTGTGACAAATATGCTGGTATCTTTAGAGCTACTTACAAATAATTACAGTGAAACCCACAGAACAACACAAAGTGATGCTAAAACATTGTGGTCTTTTATCAAAACAAAATCTATGGTGCAAGTATATATTCTCTTGAGGTCCTGTTCTCTGCTAAAGATAATCCAATAAACCAATCACTAAATCAAGTTAAGGAATTAGTGAATAAATGTTTTCCTAGTTCCACACTTTGAATCTTAATATAGGACTTCTATAACTCATCTGCCTCTCAACAATGGAGAGGATTATACAGGGATTTTACAAGCTATAAATTCTTTAAAGAGTCAATAAAAAACAGCACATTATTTTTATTGACATTTATTTAAAATGAAAAATGATTTTGTTTTGAAAAGGGAAAGCACAGTGGTGCTATTTGACTCTGGGGTGCCAGGATCAAATCTGCAATGACTAGAGCAAATAAAATTAGAGGACTGCATACTATTTCACAGATTCAGGTTTTACATTTTGAATTTAAAAGTCCCATGTCCACCTGTGTAAAGCTTCAGAAGCAAAAAGAAATAGAAAAGTCATGAATTGCCTTTTTAAAAAGCTCTAAATACACAACTCCTTACTTCAGGTCCTGGGAAAAGGTGAAGACTACAGCTAGAAATGTCTTATAGTATATAATGGCTTGAAAAGGAAAAAGAAAAAGGAAATTCATAAAGCTAGTATTTGAATTTTTACTCTGCTCATGAACTGAAAAAATGATTCATTTTCTAACTGAATTTTTAGGAATGTTTTTTTTAATATCACAAAGGTATCAAAGTACAAATAAGGACAAAGGAAGAAAAAGGGCATAAACAAGTAAACGTAAGGCATTCTGATGCCTTATTTGTTATCTACACTCTGTTTTCCAAGGAATACAAAATAAACTTACATTAAATGAAAATGAGATATCTTAAGACTATTAAATAATCATTACCAGCATGATCTTGAGCTATAGGATTCCAAATATCTACTCCCTGGAATCTAAAAAGTAATAAATGAAACAAGAATTTTTATTTAAAAAAATAATGTTTCCATTAGCCTTCAGGATTAAGATACTAGTCCAAAAAAGTCATAATACATGGAAAAATAACTGAATGAGAGTTATTTTACTAATGAAGCATAAATAAAATGAATTATGGTCAATGTAGGAATTACCTTTTTAAGTAGTGAAAAATGCTGTAAGACATAAGTATTATATGGCAGATTATCTGCAACAAAACTGACTGATGTTATCACTGATTTATCTTAATTCTACAACTTAGACTTTATAGGTGGAATGAAAAGTGGTCTCAAAAAATAGTCTTAAATCCTAACCTGTGACACCTATGAATAGGGCCTTGTTCGGAAATAAGATCTTTGACTCTTTAGATAAGATCTTGGACTCTGGGTGGCCCCTGAATCAAATCATGAGCGTTAATATAAGAGAACAAAAAAAGTGATAAAAGACAGAAACACACATGGGGAAAGCCATGTGAAGGCAGATGTAGACTGGAATAACGCACATATAAGCCAAAAAAGATTGCTGAGGGTTTTCTTGACCACTGTGGACAGATGCCCAGTACTGAAAGGTAGGAGAGACAGGGAACGGACTGATTCTTTCTCAGATCCTCCAAAAGGAATCAACCAACTGGCACATGGATTTCAGACTTTTAATCTCCAGAACATCCAGGGAGAAGGCTTCTGTCAATTTCCACCACACGGTTTGTGATAACTTGTTATGACATTCCTAGCAAACTAATATGATGCTGTAAAAAAGAGGTTTGGGATTAATAACACCAATAATTTAAAAATTAATTTTAGGTAGAAGGAACCCAGAATACGGTATGAGCTTTAGTTAATGATAATGTATTAGCACGGATTCTTTAACTGGGAAAGATGCATCGCATTCATGCAAATTAATAAAGGAGAAGATAGAAAACGGAGTATATGGGAATTCCTGTATTATCTGCAGAATCTTCTGTACATCTAACTATATTCTGAAATACAGTGTTTAATAAGAAAGAATGAGCATCATTTTCACTTGACATACGAGATCAAACCTAACAGTTGGTGGCTCTAGATTTAATCTAACAGGTGTCTCAGAGCATTCCATGAAGCGTGGGGCTTCCATTTTCCCATCTGCCAAAAATGGCAGTATATTTTTTGTACCTCCTCTTAGGGATTAAATGTTTTTTTTTTTTCAGCCTTCTCATCATGTCTTAGAACTGGGTCTAAATCAATCATTGGCAAGGAGATTGGAAACATCAAGGCAGGGTTAGACCAACTGTGACGTAACCCTAGATCTGGAAATAAGCACATTCTTCTTCAAAACTTGCAAGGCAGGGGACAAACACCCAAATAACACTGGAGCTTTGGCATCAAGAGGAAAAAGAGACTGACTGTCAAATACATAATGTCCCACACCTGCTGCATTTCTGCGAACAACCCAATGGAGAATCGAGGCTAAAAAAAATCCAGGCTTTAATTTCCACTAGTTTTAATTTATAACACGTTACATCTGATTTTCCAGATATGATTTCCTGATGACTGACATGTTACTTTCTAAGTGTACATAATCAAAGATCTTATTACACATCTTATTGTGTCAAACAAAAAATGGTGACTAACTCGCACTACAGTTAAAGAAATAAAGACTAGAGTTCAATCTGTGTTCTGTCAAGTCTGTGGCTATAAATTATTTCATTAGAATAAAAGTTTCTGAGCAATGCAGCAATGAAAATTTTGCAATGAAAATTTAGCCCACACACATGCTCACAGAGGAAAAAAGAACTCCAACAAGATGAGGCCGCCAGCCTGTTTCTTCAGAAGCACATAAGGTCCTTTGGAACACGTAACAGAATGAAATGGAACCAAAGTGAAATGTGTGTGAGCTCCAACTACACCCCATTCTATTTGCGTGATCTTAGACCCATGCCTTACCTTCTCTGACTCCTTGTTTTTCCAACTCTAAGACTAAGATAAAGTCTACTTCATTGCTGTGTGGCATAACCACAGTAAGATCTAGAAAACGAACATGATGCTACTCTTCTTTATTCTGTCTTGTTTCTAGAGACTCTTCCTAAATCTTTAAGTATATTTGAGTCAATTATTATACTTCATTTGCCAGGCTAGGTCAGGTAAGAAATGTGTGAATAAAGTGTATTCTATGGTGACCTGAAATAATCTGAAGCATGTAGGTATAAAAGACAGGGACCAAAGTTAATAATGGTCAACAGAAACACTTGGAACATGAAATCAGTAGAACAGTAATGGCTATAGGATAATTGTAGCCTTGATTTAACTAACTGCATCCAATATTCCTATATGCATTTTGGCCTGAAACACTTTGCAATATTTATTATGTGTCCACTGGGCAGATCATGGTGCCCATATATCTGTCCAAATGTTATTTTGTGAAGGTGTTTTTCTGATGAGATGAGCAGTTTCATCAATGGATTTGGAGTATAACAGGTTAGCCTCCACGACGTGGGTAAGTCTCATTCAATGCGTTGAAAGAAAGAGTTGGACACCTCCTTCCAACAATCATGGTGCCCACATATCTGTCCAAATGTTATTTTGTGAAGGTGTTTTTCTGATGAGATGAGCAGTTTCATCAATGGATTCGGAGTATAACAGGTTAGCCTCCACGATGTGGGTAAGTTTCATTCAATGTGTTGAAACAAAGAGTTGGACACCTCCTTCCAACAAGGAAGAATTCTGCCAGTAGACTTAACCAGCATTCTTCCCTGTGTCTACCCCATCAGATTCTGAACTTGCCAACTGTCTACAATCACATGAACCAAATCCTGAAATAAACTGATTTTTTCGTATGGCATACACGTGTGAACACAAGTATACGTATGTATCTCCAACATAGTATTGGCTCAGTTTCTCTGGATATTCCTGGGTAACATGGTGTGCTTGGGGGGATTTCCATATACATTTCCTGATGCAGGAAAGAAGGCAAGAGTTTGAGCTCTGTGATTCCCTAACTCTGCATGAGTTTCTTTGTTTGCTTTTACCTCACTGCTTTTATCTACAGCACTTCTGTTTTCTATATTTAATATATGGAAGAATCATATCTCCCTCAGAGGGTAGCTATGCATATCATTGTACCTGGAAAGTTTTTTTCTAATCACAAAGTATAATACTGTTAATGATAATTATTCCTATTGTGTTAAACTTTATTATTCACAGAGTCTGCTTTAAAAAATAATCAACAGTCTGATGTGAACAAGACTTCTCCCTGAAGAAGTACAACGTATGTCTCAAAAATGTAAACTTTGTTTTGGGAAACTGTTAGGAAAAAGTTCTAATAATATCCAATAACTGCTGGCTATAATCATGAGTTTACCTTTGTGCCTATTATATGCCCACTTACCATTCATAAGGCTTTACAAAGATTATCAGTCCACCACTGTGCTACTGTGTTTGTCAATACACTGCCATCACTAGACATCTCAGTTTGTTTAAACCAGATCAACACAAACTGTTATTTTACCATAGCCTGCAGTCCTAAGTTTAGTTCTAGGATCACAGGGAAATGAACTTTAGTAACCTGTCACTGTGTAACAATGGAGCAGAAAACACATTTTGTTAAAAAGCTACATTTAATGTAACCATGACTAAACATAACTTTCTATGCATATTTTAGTGGTAAGATAACACACTGAGGTGTCAATCTATTCAGTTTATCCATTAACAAATTGTTGTTTCACAAATCACTTTATGTCACTCATAAAAATTTCATTGGCTCCCCAGAGCTGCAAAAAAAAACAAAAAAATTTCATTGGCGAGAAGAACAGTGCTTTTTAAACACTCTCTAGTAATTACTAAACTTAAAGAAAGAGGGAAAGTCCTTGTTTTCTTCCCCCACTTTTCTAGGACACTGCTTTAAATAAGGTCACTGAGTCACAGAAGTATTCACAAAGGTGAGGACTCCAAAAGAAAGAAATGACATTGCCCAGGTTACTGCTGAAGGTTAAGGCTTAGAATTAATATCCCAGGAGTCTTTCATGAAGTTAAGTTTAAGTGGACATTATATAAAATATGTAAGTTGCTCTAGAAGGTGGCTCCTGGGCTATCTCCTCTCCATACTTTCTCTACACTTATTCTGAAACCCAGCTACTCTGGGACTTCAAATCAATAAACTGTTCAGTCAACAGCAATGTATTGAGCATTTATTATGGGTCAGGCATTTTGCCAGGTGGCTGACAAACTGTGTTTGATGCTGGGATTCAAATTCAATTTGGAAGATGTATTACTCAAATTACAGTCAGTGAGATAACTCTCATTTAATGGAATTTTTTTATTTACAACATCTGGTAGAAGGGGACAAAGGCCAGAAGAGGTGGGAAAGACAGAAAATAACAGTGGACACTACAGACATCCTAT
>RJWM01033747.1:0-20314 GCA_004363535.1 Dasyprocta punctata
CCATTATGTGCACATTGCACTCTAACTCTGGGAGTCTGTTACAGAAGAGGGACATTCTATAAATACTTTAAATGGAGCACTTGTTTGGACAATGTCCTATTTCTGAACCTGCCATCAATACTGTCAACACATCCACATCTATGTGGAATAATAATTCGACTTGTCAGCTACTAAAACTCACTTGTGTCATCCATAAAATGCTAAGGGACACAGCACTTCTGGTGAGTGTTTTGAGAATTCTACTACTTGAGCAGATGCCTTTGTAAACACTATTATTAAGCAGGAGAATAGTACTGTGACTTTTCAAATCAAATGAAATCTACCTTCATGCGGTTGTAGATGGAGAAGGTGATACTTTGAGACTTCTTTTATACTTGAAAATACAATTCACTTTCCCTAAGGGACAACTTTAAAGAACGTTTACAATTTACAAGGTAACAGCAGTTGTTTCTAATTGTTTTTTTACAGATTCTGTATTTTTCAAAAATGTTTCCTGTAGAAATGAATTGGAGATCCTTAACTAATGCATTGTTTTTTTTTTTCAAATCGAAGATATAATTATCACTCTGAAAAGCATGGTAATAACAAGGGTCTTTATTATTTTATATGCTATTTAAACCTTAGATATTTTTAACTGTTCCCAGTTGGGTATGTTAGTGTTATACTTCTCACATTTTATTAGATCTTCACTTCATAAAAGACACTATAAAAATAGCAATATTTATGCAAAACGTAATGATTTTCAAATGTTTCTATTTATTTTCATGTATATTTACTGACTTTCTTCATTAATTTATTCATGGCTTCAGATGTTTAAAATACAGTGATGCAGAAGGTAAACCAGTTATTTGCCTTCATAGAATGTTATGGTTGAAGGATAGAAAAAATAAACATGTTAAATAAATAATGAGAAAATTATCAGATGGTCATCATTTATATGCATGGCAAATAAATTGGGTGATACATTGGAAGTGACTTGGTGAGTACTGTAGATTCAGAGGTCAAGGAAGATGTGCCTGCTTGTGTTAGGAGGCCGTATTTAACTTGAGATTTGAACAAAGTATGCCAAGATAAAGAGCCAAAACATTCCAGGAAAAGGAGACAGTTGGAGCAATGGCTCAGGGAAGGAACACACAGGGCACTCTTAAAAATAGCATGAAAAGTGACAGATATGTAGTTGGTAAGCAGGAGAGAGGTACAAGATGAGATTTGCCAAGCTAGCAAAAAGAGATGACTCAGGGTATTTTAATCATAGGGAAGGTATTTTATTTGACTGTGTGAAAGAAAACTATTGAAACTTTGAGTAAGTGACATTAGATCTTTCTATGGAGAACAGAGGAATAGAGAACGTATGATAAAAACAAGGATGATACCTCTGAAGCTGTTTTATGTGAACAGAATTGCAACCCTTCTTAGGATGGCAGTGGAAAGAAGTGAAGGGATTCCTGATACATTTAGGATATACAAGTAAAGAAATCCACTAATATAGGTGGCATGGGAAGTAACACAAAGAATAAAGGTTAAAACTGGATAGTTCAGAATAACCAACATTGTGTGCAAAGCAATACTGTGACATAGGGAGTGAACCAGAAATTAATCTTCTGAATTTTACCATGGTGCTATAATGTTTCTTGACTCAACACTTCAATTCAGTACACAAAATTTTAGCTTAAGGCTTTGATTCAGTGTATCCTGCTAATACTACTGCAGTTTATCCAGAAAATACAATTTGAGTAAAATTAAAACATTCAACCAAATTTTGACAAGACAATATATTATTGAAACACATTTCAGGTAAATTGGCTGTTAAACAATCACAAGCAAAACATTTTTAAGTGATTTTAAATTTAATTGTTTAGAGAAGCAGCCACCCAGATACTTTTGCAAGTTTTATGTAAGAATATATACATTTGTCCAAACTTGATCACATTCCACTTTAAAAATATTTAAAAAGTCAATTTGTTCCTTCTTTTAACTATAAAGATATAGCTTAATTTGTGAAAGTAAACACGAATTTACAATCATATAATAAATCAAAGTATGTAGTATTTAAAAGAGAGTTGCAATGGGAATCCATTTTAAGATAATACAAAACTCTTTCAACTTTATGTTTGTGCTTCCTTCACTAGTATGTATACTTAGCATAAGGAGAAGATATCCTAAACTGTGGTGATAAAACAATGGAAAAACATTATAACAGATGAACTGTCAGTTATATCTTTATAGAAGGAACATGTTCTAAAATTTTGTGGGCCATCAGGGTGATTATAAGCAACAATAGTGACTTACATAGCTCAAAATAGATGATAAGATTTTGAATGCACTCAACATAAAGAAATGATAAAACTTGAAGGTTATGGATATGTTAATTCTGAGTTTTTCACTACTTACCAGTGATGGATACTTGAATCAAAATATTACCTTGCAATTTAGCAAAATATAGCAGAATTATATGGTAATAAAATTTTTAAAGTTAAAATAATATCATAAAAATTTTATACATTTTTATAACTATAATTTTTATAGGTTTTTCACGAATAGACCTTCACTTAATAAAATAAATGAGTTTAACTTGTCCAAAATAGAGAATTTCAAAAATCAAATGAGAAAAACTTGGATACAAAAGATATACAGTTTAATCTGTCTAAATAAAATCTAACATGAAAATTCTGTAACATTTTTTATGCATTCATGTCACCATAAAGTCATGCTTTTTCTTTTCAACATAGCCACCTCAGTGCTGCCCAGAGATTATAATGCATGTAAATATATAAAATAGGGAAGTTGAGAAAATTAGAAAAGAGAGTTACTTATCCTTTATTTCTAAGATCAACTGTAGCTCACTCTTCTCTGAAAACTTGGCAAGCTAAGGAATCTGTCTCAGAATTTCTTTTGCCTGATACCATGTACAACAACAGAAAGAGACTTCAGCATGACTTCAGCACCTCTAATAGGAAGATAGGTGGCTTTTTTTCTTGATTGTACAGGAATCAAATGTTAGTAGAAAACTATTTGAAAATTATGCTATGGAATTTTTTTTTTTTTTGTACTGGGGATCAAACTCAACCTCGCACCTGCAGTAAAGCACTTAGGCCACTGAGGTAAATCTCAGGCCCTATTTTTTGAGACAGGGTCTCACTATGCGGCTCAGGCTGGCCTTGAACTCATTTTGTATCCCAGGCTGGTCTTGAACTCACAATGATCCTCCTACCTCAGCCTCTCGAGGGCTGAGATTAAAAACATGCACCACCACACCCGGCTTCCTGCCATGGATTTTCAGGTCCAGAACAGTTATAGAATATTGACTGACAATGTCTTTGGTAATTAGTATCTTTCTGAAAAAGAATATATCAGAAATCTGTATACCTTAACATGTACATTAGAAATAGTCATTGCACTTAGTGCAAATAACAGAATGAGTCTGTCCTGAGATATCAAAGAAGCACTGATGTGGATTATGTTACACAATTTGATTATTTAGTGAATCATTTTTCCAGTATCTCAATATTTTGTATTATTTCACATTTGAAAAATGTTTGCCAAATAGAGAAACACTGGTTCATTTTTTGCCCATACACAAAAGAACAATTTATTAAGTGATTATAGCTACTATTTGGTGAGTTTTGTCAGCACAGTGAAATGGCCTGGATGGAGGTGAGTTGGTCACACCATGGTGGTCAGGAAGCAGAGAGAAAAGGAGGAGCTGGGGAGGGAGACATATCCTTCCCATGGGTCAATCCACTGACGAGGATAGCAAACCTGTGATCCAATTACCTTCCAACACAAGAAGATTTTAACACTTACCTCAGATATAAATCATAACAAGGCACATATTTAAATAAAAGGAATTTTTATTCTATGGAATTCAGGGAAAAAAAGTCCACAATGCCTAATAAAATACACTGGGCAAATAGAGTGAGAGCACAGTGAGAATTATAAAGTTAATATTAATATAGAAATTCTACTATGTGGAAATTGGGAATATTAGTGTGCATAAATTTGATATGTAGAGTTAAAAATACCCAATGATGAAATAGCATGATTAAAAAAGGAACATAATTACAAATGACCTGTGATCTATGGGTCTAGTATACAAAGGCACTCATGAGTGTTTTTTTAAAATCTCTGGGGGCAAGGGCAAAATATTTTATATTTGAGAAATTAGAATTACACAAAGAATTGATGTGTGTAAGATAGTATTGAGTGTTCTGGATTTCTCATATATGAAAATCAATTATAACTCAATGCGTATAGGATATAATATGATTTCATCTTTTTCTGAACTGGAGCTACAGAACTATAAAATGTGGGAGAATCTTGAGAGTTATTATTTCTCTTTTTAAGAATGGATTTAATGTTTATAAATTCAGTAAAACAATGAAGAATCTTGCTTCAATGATCCAGCATAATATTGTTCCAAACCACTTTGATCATAAGAATCAAGAGAAATGTTGGGTGAATCTCTACTACTCCCAAATACACCAGGTGAATGTTATGGTAAACTAAATCAAATATACCACTTATATGGCTTCTTTCCAGATTTGAAAACATGTGTTTGATGTCTTTATTCTCAAGATAAAAAACATTTTTTGGGGAAAAATAAAGCAACATGATAAGTGCTTCTTTTAAGAAACCATTTCCTTGGTGGAACTTGGTGCCTACAGTTCAAGTTAAAAATGTTGCCTCCAGCATGCAACAGCAAGATGTTTCTTAGGAAGCATTGCTTTTCAGAAACTGTAAGTCCAACCACAACTTACCTTTAGATACCTTCATTTCCAATTCTAATACTCTCCTCTGGATTTTGCCACAGGATGCAAATGAATTAATAATATTATCACTGCAGTTCAAGGATCACACAACCTAGCTTTAAATAACACATCAAAACCTTTTCAAATGTTTCCATGTGAAGTGAATTAATGAAATGTTAACAAAGCTGGTAGGCCATAAACTATTTGAGGTTTTTATTAGTAATTTTCTCTGTCAAAACACCGCCTGCCACAAAGGAAATAATAAATACTTGCTAAGTAAAGAAATAAATGTGTTATACATAATAGTACTATATAAAATGCAATCTTGTGAATACTGATCTGCAAGTCTAGCAGCAGATTGAACAGTTCCATGTTTTTGGATGTTTTTTAAGGGAGGGAAATAAATAGCACATATGTTGGTAGTGTGAGTTGGTGAGTGTGTGTGGAACTTTGCAAGATATGAATGCATGAAAATACCTCTAAACTGTAAAAAAGAAACGAGAAGATGTGGTTGTGATAAACAGTGCCTAGATAAAAAGAATGTATTTGAGGAAAAGAACTGTTAAAGAAACAGGAGAACTATGCAAAAATTAAAAAGGTATAGTTTTAGAGATGGCAGAACATGTTTGAAAGAACAGGGATACAATGAAGCCTTAATTTTTTTTTTTTTGTACTGGAATCAAACTCAGGATCTTGTGCTTGCAAGGCAGGTGCTGTGCCAGTGAGCTTTATTCCTGACCCAAAAATGTAAAAATTGAAATGCTATGGCGAATATTTGAATTTAGAAACGTACAAACCTAACTTTGATGATTTTTTTTCTTATAAATGTTGCAAAATATCAAGTGATTTTGACAAAGCATTGTTATTCATCGATAGCATTTGGGAAGCTATGATCTCATGGTCTCACCTATCCACACAGCAGGAGGGCTGGTGATTATGATTCTGTCTTTGTAGACACCCTTTCTCATAGATTAGGCATTTATATTCTCTTACTTGAGAAATCGGCTGGAATAACACGCTCATTAGTACTAATGAATAATGACTTAATTGCTTCCTTATTTGCATCTAATCATATAAAGTTCTTTAGCACATCCAATGATTTGAAATTGGTATGTTTGGAGGGGGGTTAAAATAAGTGTTCTCCAGTAATAAAGAGCACTAATATCATTCAGATAATTAACGTTGAAAAGACATATATTTTAAATATTTATTTCTCTAAGCATTTATTAGGTGGGCCTTGTTACCAGATATTTTTAGAAACCAGAATGGTTGGCTAGAATAGATCATGAATTAACAATCTTTTTTCAAGTTATAGAAAACTAAAACTGACCTGAACAAACAAAATATAAACGTATGCATGATTCACGTAAAGAGAGCTATAATTGCATATATTAGTGTAAAAAACAGTACAACAACCAGCCTCACTGTAAGTGCCATCTACTCAGAGATTCATGATTCTTCCCTCCAGACTCTGCGTTCTATCAGCAGCTTCGCTTCCAGGACAGCTGTTTTCTTAGTCACAATCGCGCAGATTCTATTAGATCTGCTTACCTTCAGGTACAACAGTTTCCCTTGTTTTATTACCAGAGACAGTTTTTAAGAAAATCTTTAACAAATGTCCCAGGCACACAAACATGCTGTGCGTCACCTGATGTGGGTCCTGTCGTATTTCCATCAGTTAGTGAAGGCTATGGCATTCGGGTAGGCTGGCCGGGAGAGAAATATGATAGTTGATTTGAGCAGTTCAGGGTGAGCCTTGAGTTAATAATGGAGTCCATTTCACCCAAAATGCAAGACTGGGAGTGGGAAAGGAAGGAATTCCAAAAGTAAAGAGTAGTTGATGTTATCACACATTGCTTATAAAAGTAGTTGTTGCAGAAGGAACAAAGGAAGCTCTAAAAACAAACAGAAAATTCCGGAGGGGTAAGGATGTAGCTCACGAGGAGTGAACGTGCCTAGCATGTGCAACAACCTGGGTTCAATCTTTGCATTTCCAGAAAAGCACATGAAAACTAGTAAGTTATTACTTTTAAGGTCAAATTTCTGGGTGTATATAATAAGCTTTCATAACAGTGGTAAACATACAGCCTTTCATATAAGTTCTGAACTGAAGTGTATTTTCCATTGCGTATACAAGAAATGCTGTTATGTTAGTAATACTGGGTAGTAGAAGAGGTCTCAACAGGGAACATTTACAAAGAGATACTCTTATTGAATAAGTAGAAATTTAGCAATGAAATTCAAGTACTCAAAGGCTATTATTAGAAAGGCTAGTGGACGGCTGTTCTCAGTCTCCACAGAAGTGATTGGGACACTTTTTTGCAGGGAGGGCGGTACCAGGGATCGAACTCATGACCTCACACTTGCCAGGCAGGCGCTTATGCCACTGAGCTATAGCCCCAGAGAAGATGCAACTCAAGGGCTGTGTATTTAGGTGTAGTATAGAGGCCTTTCTAAGTAAAAATTTTTTGAGAGTGGGATTATTAAATCTGGATACACTGCCAAAGGAGGTTCTCAAATTTATCCAAATACCTCTATGACACAGTATGTTTTTTCCTTACTACTGTGATTTGCAGAAATTTTTTTAAAGGATAAACTGCACAACTTTCAAATAAATATTTAAGTAAATATTTAATAAGCCTTGATTTTTTTAAGGTTGATATTTGAAGATGGAAAGCATCAGCTGTGAATGAGACAGACTTTTCTAAGTAGAGTTGAATTTCCAATTCCTGCCAGACGTGGTGGCACATGCCTGTAATTCCAGCACTCAGGAGACTGAGGCAGTAGGATCGCTGTGGATTTGAGGCCAGCCTGGGCTACAAAGTGAGTTCAAGGTCAGCCTGAACTGCATAGTGAAACCTGTCTCAAGAAAGACAAAAAATTAAATAAAATAAGAAATCTGCAATTCTTCACTTGGAATACTAAATCGGCAAAATGTGAGTGATTATGCTTTATATATACAGCAAATGTGTTTTAAAATACAGCTTCCAATCTTATATTTAAATAGTTACCTCTTAAACAAAATCTATTCAGCATATAAACACCATAGGTATAGGACTTTTAGAATATGAGAATGATTCATTCTGTGAAATTAAGACCAATAGTTTTTCTGGTGGCATAAAATCAACTATTTTTTAGTTCTATGCAATTTAAATCATATTAGCATACATTAGTCACATTAGAAACCAAAATTCAATTCTGCTAGTCAGGGAACTTGTGTCAAGTAATTATTGGCTATAACATTACTGTTATTGCTCACAGTTATGTATGAGTCCTATTGAGAAAGTAGCACTTCTATTAAGGAAAATGTAAAGCAAGAATATTGAAAATGGCAATCAAGAATCCATTACCACTACTATTTTTTTTTCTTTTAGCCTTGTAATAGTCCCACATTTCTCCCTTTACAGCCTGAGTATGCATAAATGGCAGCCTACAGCAAATACTTCTAGTTTTACTTTGTGATAGCCAAACCTCACAACAGCAGTGAGTAAATGATGCTTTTTTCTAACATTATAGATCAGAGTATAGAAGTAAAATCTTTAATTCACATGATGTATCAGTTAAAATTTGTATTAGAAATTTGTTTTTAATTGTATAAATTTGGGAATGATCTTTTACATTTTCATAGTTACTGTTGTAGTCAGGGTTTATAGCGGAATAGATTAAACACAGGACACATAATTTATAGAATTATTTTACAGTATTCACCAAAACAGTCAAATACAGAAGAATGAGGGAGATCTGTCCACACACTAGAGACCCAAAGAACCCAGTTGAGGGCCTGGATCCCATAGCAATGTCCTGCACAAGTCCAGTTGAAGACCTAGAGTCCATGGTAGTGGCTTCTCTGATTCCAACCAAAGGCCTAGAGTTCACAGCAATGTCTCACGCAAGTCTGTATCAAGGATCTTAACTGGGAAGGCCCATAGGTCAGTAGTGGATGCTAGAAAGTCTGCACCAGTGAAGGATCTGTGCCAGTGGGCTGAGGGATCTGTACTGCAGCCAGGAAATGATGCTCAAGGTAAGGATCGGAGCTTCTCTGGAAAGAACCGCAGCCATCCTCAGCAACAGCGAGGACCCAAGTTCCTCCAATGATGAGAACAGTTGACTTTATATCACGAAAACCAGCACAACCAGCTTCTCTAGGTGGATCAACAGCACACCATCTTTCCCTCCTGTTCTCTCTTTATGTTGTTGGCGACAATCTTCAGGTGAGACTTCCACACCCAGAACCATGCTGATTCAATTCAGCTGTGAGTTACAAGTGGACCATTCACCACAGATACTAAGTAATATTGCTTCTCTTAGATGAGTAATGAATTTGGAAACAGTAAACTGTCCATCTGCATGATGGACTTAATTCTATTTAAAAAAAAAACCTTTTAGTTTAAGGTATTTGTTTTTTGAGTTGTAATAAATTAAAGCGTTTGAGAGAGCAGGGAGAATTTTATGGGAAAATTGAATTTACAAGAATGATATGGTATCCTGCTGAAAGATACCTTACATGACACAATCTTTATGCAGATATGTAGATAGATAGATAGATAGATAGATAGATAGATAGATAGACAGATAGATAGATTTGCTTTCAATGGTAATGAGTGTCACACTTGTTAGATTCCAAATGCAAGATAAGCTACTTTTGACTTCAAAGACTCAGAACTCTGAGACTTTTGACCTATGATGGTGGTTATTTGTACACAGAAAAAAAATGAGACCATACAGCTGATGCAAGATTACTAAATTATTTTCATATCAAATTCACAAATATCCATTTTTTAAAGACTTTGATGATACAAAATGTTCTGAACAGCAAAAGCAACAATATCTCTTTTCATCTTTGGGTGATTTTAAAAATCATTTTATTTGAACAAACTCTTAATTCTTTGTTTTATACTACCAGCTCTTCTTAAGTTTTATGCATTTAATAGTTTACTTGCATGTAAATAAAAATTTAGAAATTCATTCACTAGCTTATTTTCCCCTTACTTTAAAGAGCTAAATGTTAGCTTCTGATGAATGACAAATATCTGATATACTGCTGCCAAATTATCAAAGATACCCTGCAAACACTGGACATTTTATTTCAGTGTTATCTTGTAGCACAGCTGAGAATATTAGCTTTCACAACATTGTACTGAATCAGTCTGCATGTGAATATGAAGACTCACATTCTGATGGAAGCTAAGTTGCTAGCAGTGTGCTCTCTTAGGAGTACTCAGCATATCATAGGGCTGCTCTGGGCTTTCAAAGTCCTCTTTCTTAGTTGTCCTCTTTGATCAGTCTGCTAAAACCCTGAAGAGAACATGATTCATTCTGAGACAGCTCAAAGATAAATAGGACTTATTTTCTGCCTTGTTTAAAAAAAAAACCTTAAATATGACAGCAGCATTATGAATTGTTTTGCTGAGAAATGACCCTAAATGCAAGATGAAGATGCATGCTTTATCTCTTTCATGCAATGATTTTGGGGTCCTCAAAGCTAAGAGAACTTTGGCAAATAAATCAGACCATAGGTCTTTGTTACATTGCTGTTATTTTTTCTTAATTTTCTTATTAATATTTAATACTAGAATATGATTTACATTAATTCATCTATATTAATTATTCTGACAAATGTATATTAAAACATGATTTTCTGAAATTATCCTTACAGAAGCTTCCATTAAAAAAAGTTAAAAGTGATTGTTTGAAAGTTAGAAAGATAATAGTCGCTGATAGAACGAATCCAGAATCACGATTTTCTGTGATATCATTGGTTTCCTTATATAGTTACTTATGGTTTTTTTGAGGGGGTTGAGTGGGGTAGTGGGAATCGAACTCAGGACCTCATACTTTGTAGGTAGACCCTGTGCCACTGAACTAAATCCCCAGTCCTTATATTTTTAAGTAATAGACCTTACAAAGTTTGACCTAAAATGATTTGAAAAAAAATAATTAGGGTTTTCTCCTATGCTACTAAACCGTCCATATTAACTTTAATTTTTAACGAACACAGATTCCTGATGAGTATGGAAGCAGCAGGAACAACAAGGGAAGGTGCCTGTCAGGTGTCAGACAGTTGGAGGAAAGCTACATTTAGCTTTATAGTTACAAATGGAGCAGACGATGTTTGCATAATTTCTGTGAGAAATCTTAGATCATGAATAACGTTCCAGTCTACTGCTGAATTTCAGTCTTGGTACTAAAACGCAGTGTTGCACCTGCTCATCCAGCAGGCTTCTAGTGAGGTAATGAGTAATGACAATAGTTTTGTTTAAAGAAAGATTATTTTAAAAGCTATGCTTGTCCTATAAAACTCTGAATTTCAGTTGTGAACAATATACATTTGTCACTCTTTAAAAAGTTACAATGTGTGTATGTGTGTGGTGGGGTTCCCCATCACTTTGACAGCTCTTACGAGCCTACAACTGAAATCAGTTTGATAGTATTGTCTTGAGAATGGAATAAGCAGGTATTAATAAAACATTTGTTTTTCTGCCACTCCTATGGCTTGTAGTAAAATAAGCAAACTTATGTCTGTCTCAGAAAAGTAAACCTACCCTGGTTTTGCCATGTTCTTACATGTTAAGTAGAATTTACCTTGCTCTGTATATAGCTATATAGTTCAAAATTTCTCAGGGTCTTTAGTATGCTGATATACCACATGCATCAAATAGAGATTTATAGCATTTGGTGCATTCCAACATTTTTTTGACTATGAACTTTGTCACTTCTAGAATCTCTGTCCAAAACATCTTGGAAGAACACTGACAAAATCGTATTCTATAACTTTAGGACATTTACCAAATAACTATATGGACCATTTTATCTATCTTTAAATGTATCTCATATTCAACAAGAAAAAATTAAATGCATTTTTTAACTCTAAATGTCTCATTTCCCCACTTTGTCAGTGGCACCACTTGGTTGCCCAAGCAAGATACCAGGAAGTCGACATAGAAAAATCCCAGTTTTTAGTTCTCTGCCTACAATTAATTATCTTTTGTAAGACAAAATGAATGGAGTCCCTATAGCAGAAGTCTAAATAAAGTTAAAAAGAAGTATTTGCTACAGTTTCAATCTTTGTATCCTCCCTAAATCCATATGTTGAAGCTGAATCACTAATGATATAATATTAGGAGATGGGACCTTTAAGAAATGATTAGATCACGAGGGTGGAACCCACGAGAGTAGGATTAGTGCCTTTATTTTTAAAAAGCCCCAGAGAACTGTCTTGCTCCTTCAAACGTGTGAGAACATGAAAAGTAAGCATCATTGTAAGAATAAGGAGGTGGGCACTCACCACCCCTGGATCTGCCAGAACCTTGATTATGGACTTTAGAGTAAATTTCTGCTTTCCATGAACCAACCATTTTATGGCATTTTCTTACAGTGGCCCAAATATATTAGGGTATTTAAAAGATATATGAACAAAGCTCTTGGTAAGTTTAAAACCCTACTGCCTTCATATGAATTATTAATTTTGTCTCTTTTAATATGTCTTGAACTTTTTTACTTATTTTGAGTGTCTTGGTACTTTTATATGAGTAATGTTAGAATAATTAGCATTTGTGATGATTCATAGAGATTTTATATAGATTTTTGTGTAAAATTTTATAATAATAAAGTAGCTTTTCTATTGTTGCTACATATAAGATAACTTTTAATTTCTTCTTTACCAATTTACATATTCTATTTTAGGGAATATGATGTTTTATCTCTTTCACTATTATTTTTATTGTTTTGGTTGTAGTCAGGATTTGCAAGGAAAATGATTTAATTCAGGACACAGTTTACCAGATTACTTTATAATAGTCACCCAAAGTATCAAATACAAAAATAGTGCAGGAAATCTGTCCACACACTAAAGGTGCAAAGAATCTAGCTGAGGGCCTGGATCCCACAGCAATGTCCTGCATGAGCCCAGCTGAGGACCTAGAGCCCATGACAATATCTCACGCAAGTATGTTTCACAGATACGTGCTGGGAAGGTTCAGTGGTCAGTGGTGGAAGCTAGAAAGTCTGTGCCAGTGGGATGAAAGATCTGTGCCAGTAGTCTGAGGGATCTGTACTGCAACCAGGAAGTGATGCTTAAAGTAAGGATCAGAGCTCCTCCAAAAAGTACCACAGCCATCTTCAGCGACAACAAGGTCTCAAGCTCCTCCAATGATGAGAACAGCCAAGTTCATATCAGGAAAGAAGCTCAACAAGCTCCTCCAGGAGAGCCAACAACAGCACTTTTTCCTCTCCAGTTCTCCTTTTTATGTTGTTGGTAACAACCCTCATGTGGGCCATCCACTCCCAGCACCATGCTCATTCAGTTCAGCTGGGTGTTACAAGCTGGCCACCAGTTGTAAATCCACCAGTTTTTTTTAAAGTATCAAAGTTTGTTATTCATCAGACACTGCTTTAAATAATTGACAAACATTATTTCATTTAATGCTTAAAGAACCCTTTACATGGCTACTTTATAGACAAGCAAAATGGATTCAGATGGGATAAATCCACTGAGTATGCTGTTAAAGCTTAAAAGCAGACCTAAGAATCAATCTTAGTAATTCTCTTTAGAACTTGTGCTCTGAATCATTTTATTTACCTTTGCTAATTAATTAATATTTTGGTGCATTTTTGATATACATTATGATCACATCCATCAAAGGCAATTTGTACCTCCTGTGATGACCTGCATAGCCAGTCAGGTCCAGAAAAGGAATGATGGGAGATTGAGAAAAAACTACACACACACTAAAATGAAAGTTGAGATTGGATGGGACCTGACTCTCCATTAAAGAGGCAGAAACAACCCAGCAGAGTCTTTATTTATACCTGGGAAAAAGAGGGGTATCACATGAAGCAGTCAAAAGTACAAGGTTTCAGTGTTTTGCTGAGAACACTGAAAGCAAAACATTCTCAGAGGTCTCTATGCTGTTGTTAACAGGGAGGTGTAGGCCAGACACCTGCTGGACTGATCTTGCTCTAGTCCCAACAACTTGTTTGCATGGCTCACCTCTGGCACTCTATGTTATCAGGGCTGGCCTTGCTCTATTTCAGAGTTAACTATAAAACACAAATTTTAGTCACATATAAGCCATTGCAAGACAAAACCTGAAAAAGTTTGATTTCAACTTTAATTCATTTTAGTGTGTGTCTAGTTTTTTCCTAATCTCCCATCATTCCCTCTCTGGACCCCACTGGTTGTGCAGGTCATCAAAAGAGGTACAAATTGCCTTTCATGGATGTGATCATTATGCATAGCAAAATATCATAAATACTATATCTGTGTGATCATTAGGCATATAAGTACATTGTGTAAAGCCCAGAGTGTTACTACTTTTCAATAAATTTGCCACTTAGCAAATGCAGAGGTTCATATCAAGTTACATTTTTCTTGTAGCTTTTATAACAACATTCACAATACTGGCTTACTCTAATATGACGCTTTGTGATGTACTCAGAGATAAGAGTTGCTTTGGTTGGGGTCATGACACAAACACTCCTTGGAATAAAAACAAATCAAAACAAAACACTTGAATTTAGATATAGTTTATTTGGCAGCAAATATCAGGAGGAAATTAGGAAAGTTAGAAGGAAAGGGAAGAATACCAGCAGAAGGAGTTTTGCCAATCCTATTACCTTGGGGAAATCTTATAAACAGTGAAGAAAATTACACAATGTTAAGTTAGTGGAGGGGTAAAAATTGACATATTCATCGAATCTTTGTCTGTCGTTGGTTCAGGGCTGCTTCTGGGCTTGATTGTTACCATTTTGCTCTCTGCATAGTTCAAATATTCACCTATCACTAAGAAAGAAAGATGAAAGAAGGAAGGAAAGAAGGAAGGAAGGAAGGGAGGGGGAAGGGGGAAGGAAGAAAAAAGAAAAAGTAAAAGAAAAGAAAAAATAAAGAAAGAAAGAAAGAGAGGGAGAGAAAAAAGATAAAAGGAAAGGAAGGAAAGAGGAAGGAAAAAAGCAGGAAAGATAGGAAGAAAGAAATAAAGGAGGAAGGGAAGAAAGAAGCAAGCCTGCCAACCTTTAAGCATCCTTCTCTGTGCACGGACCGTCAGAGAGACCTTGGCAGGCCATTGCAAGTCACTGTGGAGGAACCAAAACTCCAACAGCCCAAGCAGAAAAAAATCTCTGAACTGCTCTCAACAGAGTAAAACAGAGATTTGTGTGAGTCAGCTGTCACCAGTTACTGAGATGACTGAATTTGGGCATCAGAAATTTAAAAGAAAAATAAACATGGACAAACCAGCATCATCAAAAACTTGCCATCTTTGAAACCATAAGTATCACCTTTTGTCGAATTGGTGTATAAATATTACAGAATACTATCTTTCTTTACATGTCCAAAAGAGCTACATCAGATTCAACTCCTCTCTCCCTTGAAAGGAACTTACTATCATTAGGTGCTAAATTTTTAAATTATGGAGTTAGTAGTGAAATACACAGTTTTAAGAGAATAAGACAAGTTTTGAGAAATATATGAGCACAGTAAACTAAGATCATGATACAAATTAAGGAATAACCCCAGAACTTCCATTAAGTCCTTTTTGGACATTGTTCAGGTTTCACAGGTGTCCCTCTGTCTGACTCTATCACCATGGCTACATTTTGCCTGCTATTGTACTCCCTGATAATGGAATTATGCAGTATTTGCTCATTTGTGTCACTTTCCTTCCCTTTGATGTATTTTTTAAATATTCATGGTGTTGTGCATATGGGTGGTTATTTTTACACTGCTAAGTAGTATTCCATTATATGGGCATTGTGGCTCTTTTACAGTTTGCCTCCTTTTGTTGTATATTTGGCTTGTGTCAGGTTTGTTACTGCCCTGCTGTAAACATTTTTATGTCTTTTGTGAGTGTATTTTTCCCAGTTGAATGTTAAGAATAAATACCTTGTATCATATATTTAACATTCTGCTAAAATGTCAAAATGTTTCACATGTAATAACTTGTAGCAATGTGTGAAAGTTCGTATTGCATGACATCCTCAGGAACATTGGTTGGAGCTTGCCATCCTTGTCAGGAGAAAACACCCGCTGAGGTTTCAGTATGCGTTGTCCTGCTGCCTGATGACGTTGAGAAGCTTTCATTTGTATTTATTACCCATCATTATATCCTTTTGAAAAGTATCTGAATTATTTTTCAATCTTAATTGGATCATTTGTTTTTATGTGTTCTTTCTGATTTGTATATGTTTGAACATATTCTAGGAAAAAAATCTTTGCCAGATATAGGAATTACAAATATTTTCTTCCAAACTGTGGCTGGTGCTTTCATTTTTAAAATTATATGTATATATAATTTTTAAAAGTTTTATATATATAATTATTCTATCTATCTATTTATCTAGAACCCAAACTATTATTTTTGATAAAGTCCAATTCACCCATGCTTTATCTTTTTTAGTCGGTTGTTTTATTGTAAGAAATCCTTCTATGTAGCATATATTCTCATACTTTTTTTCAAGAAAGTTACCATTTTAGCTTTTATATTTATGTATCAAGTATATGTCATGTACTGCGTGAAGTAGGAGTAGACAGTTTTTGTGTGTCTCTTCAATTGCTCAGGAAACAATATTTCTCCAGTCTGTCCAGCCCTTCATTGCTAGGTATTGAATGAAGGCCTTGCTCATGCTAGGCAAAGCCTCCACCACTGAGCTACATCTCCAGCTTGAAAAAACCATTTTCTAAAAAGACTTCTACTTTCCCTTGAATTGCCTTGAAGCTTTTTTAGAATTCAATGACCGTATATACGTGGGTTTATGTCTTAACTCTTTGCTCTGTTCTATTGATCTGTTGTGCACCTTTCCATCAATACTACATTGTCTTAATTGCTGAATATTTATGGAAAGTCATGAAACCAGGGAGTGAAAGTACTCCAACATCATTCTTCTTTCCCAAGATTATGCTTATTCCAGGTCCTTTGCATTACCATATCAATTTCAACAGTAGTCTGCATGTCGCTACAAAAAAGCTGCTTGGATTTTGATTAGAATTGAATTAAATCTGTAGCTGGTTAAAATTAACAATTTGACATTTGTTCTTCTAGTCCATAATCATCACTTTTCTGTCTTTTATTTAGATTTTCTTTATGTCTTTCAACAGTATGCTGTACTTTTCCATGTAGAAGTCTTGCATACTATTAGTTAAATAGATCATTAAATATGTATTTATTTTAAAGTTAGAACCTGCTGGAATTATAAACGTTATAAAATAACGTTTTATCATGACTGTATCCAATAGCATTTCAAAATATCATGTTACTTCAAAGAGAAATTTCTGTATCATTTGTGAATTTCTAATGCAAACAATTTTGTCATCTTTGGAAAAAAAAGAATTTTATTGTTTTCTTCAGAAACTTTGATATTTTTATTTATTTCCAAGAGCAATCATGAGGAAGTTTTTGTGTGCTAAATCTAGACGTGGCATTCATTAATTTCATCCATATTTCTGAGTTCCGTGACACACCTGCTCCTATTGAACTGGGACCTCCTGAGATAAAGAAATTTTGCCTGTGGACAATACTTTTATCATGTGGCTATAGAGTGCTTTGTTGTTTCTGATTTTCCTTTTCTGACTGCTGAATTCATATTTGCTGAGTCAGCTCCAAAAGTTGCATAAGACAACGCTTTGTTGTAAAAGATACATGTAATCTTTTATAAAAGTACGGTTTCTTCCTGATTTTGCTTCTCTTGCTCATCCTTGTCGTATCTTTTGCACATTTTTCCTAAAAAATTTTTATAATTTATAAAATAAGCCAGTCTAATGTATTGCTATTCTTCAAAGTAGTTCTTCATACAAACTTATCATCCACTCTTTCAAAAACAGCACTTTATAGCCTGTTACTTACAGGTTTTGTGTTTTTGTTTTTTCACACTCTGTCATCACACTGGATCTGAAAAAAAAAAAAAAAAGCTGCCAGTCATTTGCCATGACATTTGTACTTATTCATGTTAAGAGCTTTTGTCTTGTTTTGTTCTGTTTTTAATATGAAATCCTCCAGGCCCATGAATCTAGACAGTTTATATATGCTAAATGTCTTAGTTACTTTTTTGTTGCAGGGACAAAATACTTCACACCTACAAGTTAAAGGAGGAAAGGTTTATTTCAGTTCAGTTTGTAGAGGTTTCAGTTCATAGTCAGCAGGCACCGTGGCAAGGCAGCATGGCAGAGGGGCATGGCAGAGGAGAAACAGTTCATGGTATAGGAGGCAAGAAACAGCACCTTTCTTTGTTTTTCTCTTTTTATTACATCCAAACTACAAGTCTCTTGGTTGGTGCCATCCATACCCAGGGTGGGTCGTCCTTTGTCACAAAATCTATCATCCACACTCAGAACTATGCTGCACCATCCAGTGGGCTAATCCAATATTTTACACCCATGATCCAGTCACTGTCAAAAGCTCCGCCTATGAGCACATGAGACTTTGGGGGTACATCTAGATGTAAACTGTAACACTGGAATTTAGGTACCATGTTAATAAACATTCTGCAATTTATAGAAAATATTTTCTAAAGCCCTCATTTGACATACCTGATAAGTATATATACCTATAATTAACATTTTAAGCAACTTTTCTTTGTCATGTATCTTAAGCACTGTTATTTCTGGTTTAATGTGTAAAGATATGATATAATTAATTCCATCTGTTTCTTCATGCAATATTTTTCTTTGACTTCATCTTATCTGTTTTTAGTCTTTTCCCTAGTTTCACTCAAAATATCTGATCCACTCAATCTCTATAATCTCTGAGATTTCCCATTGAAATTTACAGTGATTTTTGTTGCTGCTGGGGTAAAAATAATCATGACTTCTGAAGATATACATGCAATGCCACCCAGGTATGCATTTCAAAATACAGCATAAATAGTTAATGACTAGAGTGGGAAGGTAAAGTTACTGCCAAACTGTTCATGTTTATTTGATCTCCTCCAGTAAAACATAGACATTAGTAAACAAGAAGGCAATGCAACCTGGAAACTCACTATCAGTTGAGGTTTTTAACTGAGCACGACTTCCAGAAAATGACATTTATTTTTCAGTATTTCTAACTGGAAATCCCAGTAAAGATTATCATTTATAACTGTCCTCATTTTACATATAGTACTTTTAATAATGCAAGGTAATTGTTCTAACCTACCTCTCAGTCAAAGGAGAAAAATAACCATTATTTGATAGCTAGGGTTTCCATTACTTTTTAAGAAAGAAACTTTATTATTTACTACCATACTTTCAAATTAATTGAAATAAAATGCCATTACAAAATATGGAAAGAATTGGGGAAGAAAGAGATAGACAGAGTGATGGTAAGAGAGGAGAGACAACCATTATTGTAACTCTATCTGAATAACAAGAATTTTCTTATATCCATGAAATTAAAGAACATACAAAAATAAGTCAGTTACCAGGATTGACATCATACCACAGTCAGTGCCATGGATCAAGGCTAAAGATGGAGGATTGCTTTCCTAAAATATTAGTTACTTCTCTAGTCTCTTAAGATTTTTGCTGAAGAGAATAAGTCATGTGAACAGTAATTACTGAGTTATAAAAAATAATAGTATGAACATTTAACACTTAACATGTATAGGGCAATTCTGAAAGAAAGAAAAAACAACCCTAAATTGTAAGTTAAACAGGTGAAGAGCAGCTTCAGATTCATACCCCCTGGATGCTTTTAGAGTCTTTAAATTGAACTACTGACATGGAAAAGAGCAGGGAGGCTGACTTACACATTCAGGTAAAAAGTGAGTCTGGTCTTGTCCAAGTACTTATGACACTGAAGTGTGAAAGAGAATAAAATTGGAGGAACAGAGTCTGAAATCAGTGCTTCTGCCCAGGAGTAATGGGAACTACAATCATTATCTCAGATTCTGATCAGTTAGATTTACAATTTTTCCTCACTTCACAGGAGCTGCCAAAGATGGAATGTAATTATGGGACAGTGGAAATTGGGCAGAAGAAATAGTCTTTTTGTCTGAACACATGCCCGTGATTTCAAGTTTTTGAGCACACCAGGAAGCCTCATGTCTTGGTCACTTTCTTGTTGCTCAGATACTACACCAACACCTGCAAATCTTACAGAAAGAGAGGTTTATTTTGGCTCACAGTTTCTGTTCATGGTGGGCAGGCTCCAAGGCAGAAGTAGCATGGCAGAGGGTCAGGGTGGAGAGAAAGCTGCTTACATCAAGGCTGCCAGGAAGCAGAGAGCACGAAGAGAGGAACTGTGGAGGGAGAATTACCCTCCAGGTCTACATTACCCCAGCAGTCTATCTTTTCCGCTTTCTAACCACACATTTAGCAATAAATCTCATGAGTGAATTAATCTATTTGAAAGTATAGCGCCCACCTTCCAAAAGTCGCATCTCTGAACACACGAAGCTTTTGAGGACAATCTAGTTCTAAATCACAACATTCTGCCTCTTGCATGTTTTTAATGCACACTTTTTCAGCTTTAATGAGACCTCATTCTCCATGGTCCCATCTTTGCAGGAGTTTCCACTTAGGCAAAACGGAATATTTTTAAAATGGGATTTTGCTCCTGATTCTCACTATAAACCTGGAGGGAAGCAGTTAGAAA
>RJWM01033748.1:0-20323 GCA_004363535.1 Dasyprocta punctata
CTAAACATTTATTCATATATTTATTTGCTATTTGTATTTCTTCATCTGAGAAGTGTGTATACATTACAGATGCCCATTTTTGATTTGATTCTTTGAATTTGAAGCCTAATTTTTAAAAATTATTTAAATGATCTAGAGAGAAGTTCTTTGTCTGAGGGAAAGTTGGCTAAGATAGTTTCCCAATTCATGGGTTTTCTTTTCACTCTGTTGGAGTTTTCCTTTGTTTTTTTTTTTTTTTTTTTTTTTTTTTTTTTTTTTTTTTTTTTTTTTTTTTTTTTTTTTTTTTTTGCGGCACCGGGGATTGAACTCACAACCTCGCGCCTGTCAGGCGCTTAAGCCACTGAGCCAAACTCCCAGCCCTAGTTTTTGAGGCAGGGTCGCACTATGTAGCTCAGGCCAGCCTTGCGCTCGAGTTGTAGTCCAAGCCGGCCTCAAACTCACAACGCTCCTCCTACCTCAGCCTGCCGAGAGTGCTGGGATTAAAGGCGTGCGCCACCACGCCCGGCTTGGAGTTTTCCTTTGACATGCAAAAACTTTTCAATGAGATCCCAGTTGTTGATTCTGGGAAGTATTTCCCATGCAGTTTCATTCTTGTTCATAAACTCTCTGCCTACACCTATGTTGTCAAGATTTCCACCTATTTGCCTTCCAGAAGATTTAGTGTTTCTGTTTTAATATTTAGATCTTTGATCCATTTTGACTTTAGTTTACTGCATGGTGATAGACACGGGTCTAGTTTTAATTCTTGGTATATGGAAAGCCAGTTTTTCTAGCACTACTTATTACAGAATCTGTCTTACTTCCAGTGAATTTCTTTGGCTCCATAGTGGAAGATGAGGTAGCTGAGTGTATTTGTAGTTGTCGCTGTATCTTCTAATCTATTCCATTGGTATTCAGGTCTGTTTTTATTCCAATACTGTGTTGATTTTATCACAGTAACTTTGTAGTTCAAGTCAGGGATCGTGATGCCTCCTGCCTTGCCTTTGTTGCTCAGAAATGCCTTTGCTATTCTAGGTCTCTTCTGATTCCAGATGAATTTTAGAAATGATTTCTCTAGATCTGTAAGGTTTGCAAATGATATTTTGATTGGAATTGTGTTGGGAGCTGTTGAAGCTGGAAATTGACTTAGGGCATGTTCTGGACATGATCATTCCAAGAACAAAGAGAGTCTAAGGCAAGTCACGTGAAGAAGCTACTTCAGCCTAGAGAACACCTAGCCCCAAGACAACCTGAGCAGTGGGTTGCTAGGACAACAGGGTGTCATGTGACATTAGGTTGCTAAAAGGTATAAATAAATCCCCTGCAGTGAAGGGCCAGCTCCTTTCCTCCCATCAGGAGAATAAGGGCTCCACCTGGTCCCAGCTTTGTCTCTTTATTTTTTTCATCCTCTTGTGGTCCTTCACCCCAAGAATCTCGGGAGCCATGTGTGTCATGGCATATGGCACCAGAACATGGACAGGGTAAGAGATTGAGGGCAAGAGGACATTTCTCATGTGTGCACAACTAGTGGGAGAAGTGAATTGGTATAGGTCAATAGTCATCAGTGGAGTGCATTGATATTGGCTTCATGAGGTGTAAAGCATGGGGCATTGAAACTCGCTTCTTCTCTAGGGCCAGTTAAAAACAGGCCTGTGAGGAAACCCCCTCCCTTTCTAAAAAAAAAAGTATATTGATTATATCAGCTGTCTAACAATGGGACAAACATATTCAAAAGTATCATAAATATATAAGGAATTTTTTGTTGCATGCTTGATCCCAGTATTTACATTCCTTCTGTGGATCCAGATAAGACAGAGTCTTAATAAAAATTGTAAGCTTCTTGAGACAGCCACAGTGGAACTGACTCCAGACACTGTTTTAGAATCAAATCCTGAGCAGGAAAAAAAACAGTGGAATGACAGCCACCCCGATAACCTCAACTAAGCCAAAAGCAGCAACTCCTGCCTTTTCAGCTTAAACAAATTTTGCTGCATCACAGGTTGGGACTTTCACCTCTCAGGGAGTAGAGCTGGTGTCTCCATTTCCCTTACAATTGATTCTAAAAGAAGCCAGATGGGTGAGGGGGTACATAGAGGGTTTGCAGTGTATCTACCTGGTAACTAAACTTCCAATCCCCAATAGTGGGATACAAATTATAATCACTCAGGTCATCAGTTCACAGCCTAAAGGAAAGAGAAAAACAAAGCTACTTGTTTTTGTTGTGGGGGGAGGGGGCATTTTGCCAAAAGTTGTGCTGCTGCACCTGTAGGGGCAACTTGGCTATTCTTGTCCCTTCAACAAAATATTCGATTATCTGTCCAAAGTGTAGATGAAGGTATTGTTGGACTACTCGATGTAAATTTAAAACTGATGTGGAAAGCCTTCCTATTCCAGAAGAAAAACTTCCAGCTGGGCCTACAACAGGCATGCCAAAGAGTAGAGGTGCTACAACCCAGACAACTTCCCTGAGATGGCAAGGCCCTGCTTGGTCCGGCAGGCTCCTAGTGGTTAGGGGGTAATGTGGTGCTGAGTTGTGGTTTGCTGATTTTTGTTCACAAAATACTTTTAAAAAAAAAGACAATTTCAAATAATGAATGTGACAACAACTAACCTGTAAAACTTCTAAAAATTCAACATTTGGCTTATATGAGCTAATAATTGGCTGACTCCAGCATAAGACTGTCTCACTATGGCTTGTAGTAAGTCTTGATATCTGGTAGTGTAAATTCTCAAGTTCCATTGTTTTTCAAAATTATTTACTTCAGGAGTACTTGTTCCAAATTTGCAATTAATGTAACTACATTTATTTAGGTCTTTTTTGCTTTCTTAAGGCAATTTTAGTTTTCAATACACTGACACTACACTGAATTGCTAAATTTCTTGAGTTCATTTCCAGAAGGAATTGTGAATTTACATACTTCGAGGAAAGAGGAAGAAGTTTATAGTAAGATTAAGTAAAAAAAAATAAAAATCTAGCTGGACCTCTACAGATTTTAAAGGATTATTTAATATGGAGAAACTGCCATTTTATGCTCCTCTCACTACACTCACAGGCCCCCAAGCAGGGGAGGGAACCAAAGAGCTCCACAAAGCCTGGAGCTTGGTCCAGACAAGGGAGGTGAGAAAACAATGTTGCTTGTTTCAGCTGCAAGGGAAAATTAAGGTTATTGTTCAATCTACTCAAAACATGGTTCAAATCTCCCCAGATTCTTATATTGCTTAATTGGTTATTCTTCCCTTGACAAAAATTGGAAAATCTGTAAATAAAGAAAGGGTGTCTAAGGGTTTTGGGTCTTCTGATACTTACTGGGTTCAACAGATTAAGCAGGGTTACCCTGAGGTAAAATTGATAATTAAAGAAAAAGTATTTAAAGGGATTTTAGACACAGGAACAAATGCTTCAATTATTGCCCAGCACCATTGGCCTATGACATGGCCTCTGGATGTGACAACTTCAGATCAACAGGTGTGCACAATGTTTCTCAACCTTATAAAAGTGCTAAATTGATTTAACCTGGAAGGATGCAAAGCATATCTTTACTGCCACATGCAAATTGACTTGCTTTTGAGTTACAAATTTATGATCAATTTAAAATATTGCTTGGACCCCCAACAACAGCGGGGCCTCCAGGCCAGAGCAGGAGCACAACCTCTGTGTCACAATGGCAAGAGAGAGCCCAAGGTGCCTAAAAACAAATGCAGTCTTTTCTCTGTATCTTACCACAAAAATTCCATTATAATCGTCAGGTCTAACAATAGTTAAAAGTGCTCACAACTTAAATTTTAAAAAAAAGGAAGAGTTCACCTCATAATAGATTTCACTTGACAGTAAAATTTTTAAATTCTAATAAAGATGTAACTACCGCAGCAAGAAGATAATTCAATCAAATAAAGGCTACAAAGAGTCCTTTGGAAAGATCTTCATATTGGACAATAAAAGCACCCAGTCCAGTGCTAATTTGGGGTCGAGGGTATGCTTATGTTTTTCCAGGAAATACTAAATGGCCTATCTGGGTTCAAATGTGTGCTGTCTGGGGTATCATGGATCCTAACTCAGAGAAGGAGTTGATGTGACCTCTCAAGAAGCAGATGCTCAGTGCTATGACAGTGATGCCTAAGAGACCACATCACAACTGATAGAAAAGGATAAAGCTAGAGCCAAACTTAATTGACCCAAGATGCCCAGAAGATGGTAACAAACAATAAAACCAGAAGTCTAAATAAATAAGAGTATATGCTAAGTCCTATGATAAAAATATATTAATTATAGATAAGATTTTGTCCTTTCCAAATTCTTTTATAGGAGATCTCTGCAAATTGACCTACAATAAATTTGACTAGTCTACTTATAACAAATTCTTCAATTGTAAAAAATTAGTGTAATTCAATTTGGCTAAAATATATTTGAGTGCACTCTAATTGTGTAAAATGTTTGTCAGTCTGCCTGTGTGTCTGCTTGTCTGTTTGTCCAGTCTGTTTATAAGTGGTTGCTGGAAGTCAGCTGAGCTAATGATAGTTCACACCTGTGGAGCCCAAAGCACAAGTGCCTGTACAGGAGTGCCCAAGAGGCATGGAGCGCCTAAACGCCCTGAGGGCATGGGGTACTGGAGGTGACAGATGTTTTAACCCCAAGAATATGGAGTGTAAGAAGTGAACTAGTTCAGCAAAGGGGCATGATAGAAGTGTATATAAATAGCTCTGGGAACTTAGAGGAATCCTGTGGACACCAAATCTGTGTTTGTTTCTATGTCTGTTTGAATCTGTACAGATTGTCTGTCCATGTTTGTCCATCCTGTAAACAGCTGTTCCTTTTTATTTTGAGCTCGACAACTTTTCTTTTTTTTTAATTTTTGGATCGTTTAATCAAAGTTTAATTTGCATAATAGGCTTAAAAACCATGGTTCCACCTGGGTTCCCAGTTAGTCCAAATGTTGCTAAACTTGGTTGTGTAAAAGTAATGTATATTGTTGTTTATTATAACTTGAGAGTCTTTCATTGTTAAAAAATAATACATTAAATGTTATAATTTGGTTTTTCATAAGTCATCAAAAATTATTAAGATGAGGAAGCAAAATTCCTTGGGGGGATTATTGGACAGGACTCCATTTGATGAATAAGAAAGCAGCTTCCTGGTAACGTTTTTAACCAGTTCTTGTTCATTGACTGGAGGCCCCAATGATCTCCATAGCCTTATGGGAGACACCCCAACTAAAGATATATAATATATTATTGTAATATGTTCACATTGGTCATCATCAAAAGAAATAATACAATAAGGTTTTTGATTTAGATGTACCTGTACAGAGATTTTCATGCAGCTATGATAGGTTGCTATTAACCCCATGGTATATTTATGTATTCATGCCTCCAGTTGTACAGGTCTTTAAAAATGTAAAACAGATTATTTATAATGACAAACTTTTGTTTCAGATTCAGACCTCTGTCTTTAACAAAAACTTATGAGATGTACATCCCACTAAAGGTCAGCGAGTTAGGTAAAAGCTTTTATGTATTAGATAGGGATAATTGACCAAAAAGGGGATATCTTATGTTAACAAATATAAATTCAAATGTGTTTAAAAATGTCATCATGATTGTCATGTTATAACATTAGGTATAGTTTTGATTTCTAATTTTCTGTGTAAAATATGTAACTGTTAACATTCTGCAGGTATTCAAATGTTAGAACATCCATGGTTGTTTTAAATAATAATGGTTCTATTTTATGTTCTGAGATGTTTGATATTTAGATAAGATGATAATGTCATACTTTCTACCTCTACCACATTGTACTGTTAACAATCTTTTCTTCTGGATGTTCAACAGCTGAGGTTTAGAGAACAACAATTGGAGAGACAGATGGGCTAAGAGGATAGCTAATATTTTGGTCCTAGCCCTCCAAGGTCAATGAAAACTCAGGACATTACAGAACCTCTGCTTTGACATCCAATATTCAGTGAGTCCCTGGTTTTCTGATCAAGGAGACTATGAGGCCACAGAGAAAAGTGATCATCGGTGTGTGGTGTGCCTAAGGAGAGTCACCAGGAGAAAAAAATCTCCCAGGCTTTCACAGAAAGCAACTTGGTCAAGCAATGGCCATGACTCATCCAAATGGCTGACACTGACAAGAACTAAGAGGTACTATATATAGTTCCAAGACATTTCTTGAGGAGACTTAACTGACCTTGATAAATAACACACACACACAAAACCTGATTGTTTTTAAAAACAGGTCTCCCTTAACTTGGTCTTGAATATCCTGCAGAAAAGGTACAACTACTAGAGGTATATAAAACAATGCTAAAGTAATACATTATACAAAAAAACCTCAAATCACTAACACCTTTTGACAATTGCCAGCTACACTGGTGGCTGACTACTGTTATGGATTAATGGACTGCACAGGGTTTTAATTGCAGAATGCAGGGACTTAAAAACATTGGACTACACTTAAAAAGATCTTCTACAGAGCTCTCCAACACAGCTCCTCCAACTTCAACTGACCACCCATCCTATGCAACAACAAAACAGAAGAGATGGATATGTTGGGAACCGTTGAAGCTGGAAATTGACTAAGGGCATGATCTGGACATGATCATTCCAAGAACAAAGAGAGTCTAAGGCAAGTCACGTGAAGAAGCTACTTCAGCCTAGAGAACACCTAGCCTCAAGACAACCGAGCATTGGGTTGCTAAAACAACAGGGTGTCATGTGACATTAGGTTGCTAGAAGGTATAAATAACCACCCCTGCAGTGAGGGACCAGTTCCTTTCCTCCCATCAGGAGAGTAAGGGCTCCACCTGGCCCCAGCTGTCTCTTTCTTTATTTTTCTCATCTTCTTGCGGTCCTTCATCCCAAAAACCTCAGGAGCCGTGTGGTTCATGGCAGAATTGCATTAAATCTGTATAACAATTTTGGGAGAAAAGCCAATTTTCACAATGTTTATTCTTCCTATCCATGAACAGGGGATGTCTTTTCATTTTCTGAAATCTTCTTTGATTCCCTTTTTCAGAGTAATGTAATTTTCACTGTATAGATCTTTTACTCCCTTTGTTAGATTGATTCCTAAGTATTTCATTTTTTGGTTTTGGATACTGTAGTGAAGGATGTGGTTTCCCTTATTTTTTCTCAGTGAGTTTGTTGTTTGTGTACAAGAATGCTATTGATTCTTGAGAGTTGACTTTGTATCCAGCTATGTTACTGAATTTGGTCATTGTTGGAGACCACTACGAAGCAGTTCTGAGCAGGATTTAAAATTTACTAATTGGCATTTTATTTATCTGTGAGCCTGTCCTAGGCCTAGGCCCCTTGCCTGGCGATGGGAGCTGATTCATAGTAAGGAAATTCTATGAATCACTGGTCCTGACCGAGGCCTGTAGTGGCCAATGAGGTCAGTGATACCTCAAAAGGCAAGGTAAAAACGGTTGCAACTGAGGACATATTGGCTCCATAATCAATTATGTTAATAGAGACTGCCCTGCAAGATTCTTACTCTGCAGGGCATCACAGTCCCATCACAAAGGCCATTTTGGAGATAACATAGTTCTCCATTCCTGGCATTCCTTCCTCCTTGGAGATGTCCTTGAAGTGACTCCCAGGTCCTGCTCAGTTCCCGCACCACCCTCAGCACCTCCCTCAGTATCCCCTCTCTTTGTCTATTTGAAAATATATACAGGTGATCCAGAGAAACTCTTTGTCTTAGCCCTCGTGATAGCTGCAGAGTCAAGAACTCTGCAGGGGCTTTGATCCTCCTGGAGCCCTAAAATCATACAACTTGTCTCATTTATTTAAGCCCACGCCGTACACTCGTTTGGAAGATTGGGGATCTAGACCAGGTCCCCGATAGGTCATTACATCTAGAAGTCTTTCAATGGAATTCTGGGGGTATTCTATGTACAGTATCTGCCAATAATGATAATTTAACTTCTTCCTTTCCTAACTTTATTCCTTTTATTTCTCTCTCATGTCTAATTGCTGTTACTAATGTTTCCAAGACTATACTGAATAGAAGTAGTGATAATGGACATCCTTGTCTTGTTCCTGATTTTAGGTTGAAAGTTTTCAATTTTTCTCCATTTAGTAAGATGTTGGCTATTGGTTTATGATATATGGTTTTTATCAGATTGAGGTACAGTTCATGTATTTTGAATTTCTATAGGGTTTTTATCATGAATGAGTGTTGGATTTCATCAAAAGAGGTTTCTGCATCTATTGAGATGATCATGTTATTCTTGCCTTTAGCTCTGTTGGTGTGGTGTATTATCTTTATTGATTTGCATATGTTAAATCATCCTTGTATTCCTGGGATGAATTCCATTAATTATGGTTTGCTATCTGTTTGACGACTTGTTGCATTCTATTTGCCAGTATTTTATTGAGGATTTTTCATCTATGTTCATTGGGGAGTTTGACCTGCAGTTTTCCTTTTTGGTTGGTTTTTTCTCTGGTTTTGGTATTAGGGTAATACTTGCTTCCAGAAATGAGTGAGGGAGACTCACTTCCTTTTCAATTTCATTGAAGAGTTTGAGGAGTGTTAGCATTAATTCTCTTCTAAATTTTTTGTAGAATTCAGCAATGAATGCATCAGGACCTGGACTTTTTTTTGTTGGTCAGGTTCTAATTATATTTTCAATTTCATTCACTGAAATTGGGTTATTCATCAGTTTTGCATCTTCTTGTTCCAGCTTTGGTAATTCATATGTTTCAAAGAATCTGTCCATTTTTCTGTGTTATTGAACCTATGGGAATAAAGGTTTTCAAAGTAGGTATTTATGATCTGTATTTCCACAGGGTCTATAGCGATTTCACGCTTTTCATTTCTTATTGCATTTTCAGTTTTTTGATTTGTGCTTTTTCTTTCCTCTTTTTGATAAGGTTGGCTAGGGGTTTATCAACTTCATTTATTCTTTCAAAGAACCACCTCCTCGATTTATTATCTCTTTTTATTGTTTTCTTAGTTTCAACTACATTAATTTCAGCTCTGATTTTTATTATTTCCTCCTTTCTTAGGGCTTTGGGTTTCACTTGCTCTTCTTTTTCTAGAATTTGAGGTGCAGCATTCAGTTGTTTATTTGTGTTCATTCCATTTTCCTAATGTGGGAGTCTACTGCTATCAATTTTCCTCTGAGAACTGCTTTCATTGTGTCCCACAGGCTCCGGTAAGTTGTATTTGCATTTTTATACAATTCTATATATTGTTTAATTTCTTCTTTAATTTCTTCTGTGACCTATTGGTTATTTAGGAGACTGTTAATTAATTTCCATATGTTTATTGGGTTCTTGTCGGATTTTTTGTCATTACTTTCCAATTTTATAATGCTATGGTCAAATAATATGCATGTGATTATTTTAATTACTTTGCATTTAATTAAGCATACTCTGTGGGCTAGAATATCATCTATTTTAGAGACTGACCCATGTGCAGCTGAGAAGAACGTGTATTCTGATGTTGTTAGGTGGAACATTTGGTACACATCTATTAGGTCCATTTATTCACAAGTTTGATTCAGTTTTGTTTTTTTGTTGCTGATTTTTTATTTGGTTGTTTTTTCTCTTTGTGTCAAAGGGGTGTTAAATTCCCCTGTTATAACTGAATTATTGCTTGTCTGATTTTTTGTGTCTTAAGATTTGTCTTACATACTTGGGTGTTCCCATATTTTGTGCATATATATTTATGATTATAATCTGTTCCTCTTCAAGTGTGTCCCTAACAAGTATGTAGTGACTTTCTTTATCGCTTTTGATCATTCTCGGTTTCAAGTTCAGATTGTCTGCAAACAAAATAGCTGCTCCTGCTTTTTTTGGGTTCCTATCAAGTATTTTATTTGCTATACTTTGACTTTTAGTCTACGTATTTCCTTTTGAGTTAAGTGTGTTTCTTGTACATAGCACATTGTTGGATTTTGTTTCTTAATCCATTCTGCCAGTCTGTTTCTTTTTATTGGTGAGTTGAGACCATTTACATTAATGGATAAAACTGATATGTACTGACTTATCCATGTCATGTTATCTTTCTATTGTTGGTTTTCTAATTTTTCTGTTTTTTTTTCCCTGCTTAGTGGTTGCCTTCTGCTGTTGTTCTTGGGATTGTAGTTATCTTTATCTAACTAGAGTATCTTTCAGTACTCTGTATTGTTGGATTGGTGCTTATAAATTTCTTCAGTTGTTTTTTGTCATGGAAGTATTTTATTTCTCCATCAATTTTCAAAGACAGTTTTGCAGGGTACATCAATGTGAGTTGAAAGTTGTTTTCTTTCAGGATTTGAATTACTTCACTCCAAGTTATTCTTGACTAGAAGGTTTGTGTTGAGAAGTCTGCCATGTTTCTGATAGGCTTTCCTTCACAGGTGATGTGTTTCTTTTCTCTGACAACTTTTAGTATTCTATTCTTATCTGAATTTCTGATATCCTAATTACTGTATGTCCAGATGCATATTTACTTTGCTAATGACTAATTGGGGTTCTATATGACTTACTTATGTGTATATCAGATTCTCTTCCCATGTTCAGAAAATTTTCTTCTATTATTTCTGTAAATAGTCTTCTTATGTCATTTGTGCTGATTTCTGCTTTTTTGTTGACACCTATCAGTCTTATATTGTTTCCCTTTGCATCATCTTGCAGTTGTCAGATTGTTTCCTGTTCCGTTGTTATTTTTAAGAGAACATTTCTTTCATGATAGAAATTTCTGGGCAGAGCTTCAATCCTACAACATCCACATGACTAGCTGGGGCACACCCCTGAAACATGGTGCCAGAGCCTTGTCCTGTGATGAGTAGAGCTCAAAATCTTCAGAATTAATTGGCTAGGCTGGTCACTCTTTGATGGATGGCTTTGGGGCTCTGGTTTGGGCAGGGCATGGTACCTCCATGACCTGTGAGGCTGGGCCTGTTGGATAGCACTGGGTCACTGGGCTGGGTAGAACTCAGATCCTCCATGCATCTGCAGGGATACACCCTTGGAGTTTGGTGCTGGGGTCTTGCACCTGGCTGGGTGTTCAGAACCTTTGGGACCCAGTCAGTTATCCAGAATGCACCCCTGGAGTGTGGCACCAGGTCCTCAGGCCTGGTTAGGAGGAGTTCAGAGCCTCCGGACCATGCAGCTAGCCAGGATGCACCTCTGGAATTTGCACCATGGTCTTGCTCTAAAATGTGATTTTTTAGAAAATGTAATGCAGTATGCAGAATATGCACAACTGTGATTGCCTCTAAAAATTTTATGAATAGATAATATTTTGATGTAAGGTAGTTATGTTTCATACAATAATTTAATGCATTTTAAATACACAATTAAAATATTTTATCCTTACATGATATTTTCCTAAACATGCTATGTAATATGTAAATTTAAGATTGCATAACAGAAAACTATTATTTTTTGCTCAAGCTAAGGTTTCATAGTTTTCTTCTAGAATTTCATTTCTAACAGATTTCACATACATGCCACTAGAATAACATGAAACATAACATTGGACATATTTGGACTCTCCTTCCCTACTATTTCCATTAATGTTCTGGCACAAGGGACAAGCATTTCAGTTTAAATTACTGTGATAGCCACCCACTTTCTTTCTGCTTAGTCCTTACTTCCACAAAAAAGATGCTCACCTAAATGCTGCTTCCCTTCTAGGTGATGTCAATGTATCTCTAAGGAAACAAGGATACAGTACCATCTAAGGGCAGCTTCAACTCCACCATGTAACAGATGCTGCTGAGCAGTTGATTGTTACAGAAAAGAACAAGTCAAATCTTTACTGAGTGCTGAGTGACAGAAAAGACACTGTCTCCTCTGCTCACATGCAAGAGTACCCACCTCACTCCTGATCCTCCTTGAGTTTCCCTTATCCAATTTTCTAACTCTTTCCTGCACCCATGGGTCCCCATGTGATCTAGAAGGTTTTTTGTTTCTATTTTTCCTGAAACTTTTCTCTCAAATATCAATATTTTTAAATATTTTCCATCCCACACATCCTCTTTATCAGTCCAGAGTCATTTTCTGTGCTTTGTTTTTACTTAACAGTTGTCCTTTTTTCCATTCTATGCACCTTGTTCCTGCCTTTTGTTCTGCATCTGTTTTTCCCAGAGATCCTGTGACTCTGAGTCAAGATTTTCCACAGCATGTGGAGCAAAGCACAGTAACCACACATGGAGGCTGAATCCCATCAGGGACAAAGGGAGATGGAGTGGGTAGGGGAGAAACAGCTTAACTGTAGTCTCCCTGCTGGCCGTAGAGCATTCACATTCTCGTGTGACCCTGGACAGCAACCCATTTATCATCTTCTTCCTGCTCTGTGACATTTTACAATACTACACTGTTAAAATGAAATTGACAATACTACTAAAATGAAATTTTACAATACTACACTGTTAAAATTAAATTTAAAAAAAACCCTTAATATAACAGAGGTTGTTGCAAAGGTTCAACTAACAAATTTTCTGATAGAAAATATTGTGATTTGGTATTTGTTAAATTTTTCTCAAATACATTGTTCTAAACTTATTTTATTAAGTGAACTTAAAATAAGCAAGTCATTTCTCAGGTGATGGGTGATGATGAGGATGACAATTGTGTAAATTAGGAGGCAGGTGTTCCTGGTGTAACAAAGGACTCAGAAACAGACTAGCTCGATCAGGAAAATACTGATGTATATAAATTGAAGTTTATTTGAGCTTTACACTTACTTCTACTGCTCAAATTACAGCTTTGAGGAGGCTATTTAAGGAAAGAATTCTGGGACCCACATCCTTCTGTTTTCTTTATTACCTCTTAGCTCTACCCTCTTCCACATGGTTGGACAGAGTTAATTGATTACATTGCCCAAAATTCCAGTTTTACTGAGGGGTTAGAAATTTTTAAAAAGAAAAATGTGTTACATGGTTTTTATCCAGATGAGTGGTTTTCATAAAATAACTGAATTTATTAAGTAGATACAGGACTACTCAGATTACCTAGTTCTTCTAATGTACTTTTAAAGAATTACACATTTAATTTTCAAATTCATTAGCAAAAATATTATTTATACTATTTTTATTATATTTTTGTTGACCATAGTGACATCTCTAGTTTCTTCTTGATGCTATAACATCTATTTCTCTTTATGGTAAAAACTTTGATTACAAAATTCCATGTGTTAATACTTATTTAAAATATTATTTAAGGTAATCTTTAAAATAACACAACGTATCATATAGGTCAAATTTTCTAATTCTGTGTAAATTTTATCACTGATATATTTTTATGTGTGGAGTCAACCCAAAACGTGTTAGTATAATTGTTCTTGAAATTAGTACTTTCAATGCATTCAACTTAAATTTTCAAAATTTTTCATAGTTATTTACTTATTTTGCATTTTTTATTTTATTTCTATCTTTTCCTAGTCCTAGCATATATTTATTCTTTACATGGTCATCTGAAATGCTTGACCAAAGGGTTCCTGTGTTTCTTGTTGTTAAATGTATTGACTATTACATCTTCAAATATTTTTCTATTTCTGCCCACTTCAATGTTTGACTCTTTAATCTGGTTCAGTTGTGCAATGGATAGTGCACTGGAATTCTGATATCAGACTCCTTGATTTTGTCCTATGATTTTATATGCTTTTGCTTTGTTTCCACCCTTTCCATATTGTTATTTTTAATTGGTTAACTTCTATTGCAGTAATTATTTTTGGCAAATTCTTTTAAATATATGTATTTTCTCCTCTCTTATTTCCACCATTGACTTACTGAAGGTCATTAAACTCTCCTGAAGTATTTTCTCAAGAGGTTAAACAATAAAATGAATGAAGTGAAAAAAATTTGTCAATTTTTTCTTGCTCTTGCATAACAAGTTTAAGTGTACAGTCTCTGCTGCCATGTAAATTAGATCTGAGTTCATATGTCAGCCTGAAGAGCTAGGTGGCATTGAGAAGAGTATTTAAAATTTTTGCACATGGTTTTCTCATCTATGGTTAAAAAAATAGTTCAATAATCTGCTATAGATATTACCACAGAAATCATATCCATCATATATATAAGAAATATTCATATACTTTCTCAGTGACTATTCAGCTTTGCACAAGAAAGCAGCATTGACTTTGTAGGGGAGGAAAATGTCTTCAGTCATGCTAAGGTTTCTGGCTAGGTTTGCTAGTAAAACTTGCAAAAACAGGTGAGCTAGAATGAAGATGCAAGCTCACTGCATTCCATTTTAATTAAAAAGGAACTGGAAAATGTCAGATTAGAGGGAGACAGCATTTATGTTCTCTTCCAGAATATTTAAGAAGATGTTTTATTAGGATATGTTGAGGACATGTAACACCTACATTCTTTTGAGGAGAATGGTATATATATATTCTACATACTATATACCAATTCATGAAATAAAAACTTGTATAAATGTTTAATACTAAATTCAATGTGACATCATGGGATTAATATAAGTTACCTCTGGCCTCTACAATTAAAGAGATGCTCAAAGTGGTGGCCTTTGTCTTACAGACATTTGTTGGTACAGCAAACTGCTGGCAACCTCAGTCCGTGAGAATGCTGATCATGGTTTTTTTGTTTTGTTTTGTACCAGGAATTGAACTCAGGACCTTGAACTTATCAGGCAGGCACTGTGCCACTGAGCAATATACCCATATCTACTCATGCTTTTTAATTTCTACTCTTTGGGCCAGCAGACTAGTTGGTTTCTGCGATGTTCAATGTCCTCAATGGTATCCTACATGAGGGCAACATCATCTGTTGAGAAAGCATCATACTACTTTTGTTTTCCTAAAGTGTGAATATATTTTAAAAGAGTCCATATATATTGTATCTTCATTACTTTTATTCCCATTCTTTTCTTTTCCCTAATGTTTCTCCTTTATTTTTCTCTTTAATTTACATTTTGTGTTTCTAATATAAGTGAAAGAATGCATTCGCGGCTATTTGTCCAAACCAACAGATAAGCAACCCCATGAAGAGAAAAGGGAGCAACAAGAAAATCACTGGATGGCAGTGAACCAGCAACCATAAAGCACCCAGACACAGTGGTGCTTAGAAAGATAAGTAGCAATAGCCCAGAAGTAACTTGAACAGGCAAGGAAGTGGAGGTGTCTCAGTGTAGGAGGGAACATTCCTCTCACTTCTGGTGATGACACATGAACCTCACCACACTCTCCGAGTGACAGCTTTGCTACTGGACACAGAAATAACCTGAGGGAAGTGAGACATGAATTTAGCCAGTTGAGCAGGGACAGAAGTGACAATTCACAGACTTTCCCACTAGACTGAGACAGTGTTGGGTCAGAGTCATCTGAAAAATCATCTTCATCTGCCTTAATAGAACAAACAGGAAAACAAAACAAAACAAAGGCAAACAAACAAAATAATCTCAGAAAGTACTGATACAGAAATTTGAGGATATTTCTCTACCTTGGAAGCTGCAACAACACTCACTTCTCTTCAGAGAGGCAGACCACACACTTTTTACTGGTTCAGTTGGGTCCAAAGAAATGATGACTGTGACACAGAATCTGTAAAATCACAAGGCTGAGGGAAGCATCCTAGAGTCTCTCTTGCTGGAGACAAAAGCCCAAGTTGGGAAAAGAGCAGATTCCATGAAACCCAGCTGGTGGTGAGCACACTTGATGGAGGAAACCATCAAAATGGAAAAGTCCACCAAGCAAAGCCAAACAAGGTTTGAACATTGCAGGAAGAGTTCAGACACTTGAGGTTTTGTAGTAGGGGTCGGAATCTGGAAGCACTGCTCTAGTGACCAGGGGAAGGCTTGGGGGCCACAGCTCCTCCTCACAGCACAGACTCTAAGCTTCCAAACCTCTTTGGGGATGTTCAGAGTTAAAACAGCATCACATAAAAACTGGCCAGCCACACCTCCAGGAAAACATGGGAATTTGAAGAAAATTCACCCAACATCTGGAACTGCCCACAGACTATACAGATGAGACAGTTAATGACAGCATGTGATTTTCTGGTATCCTCATTCAATTATCAGTTTTTGTTGCTTTGCTTGTTTGATTGTTTATTCATTAGTTTTCAGACTATGAGAGTATAAAAAACAACCTCTGACTGAGTTGGGGACAATCAATATTAGACTCAAGACCCAGTTTAGAAAGGAGATACATTAATATATGTAAAGAATTAGCATAATTGTCATATGCCTCATGTTTCAAATTAATATATATTGTTACTCATGAATGGGAACAATATCTCTTTGATCACTCTATGTTTTCTGCCAGGGAAATGTAAGAAGTAAAGTGAGTTTAACTAGAATGAGCATGAAAATTCCTTTCACAAAATTTTAGATAAGGGAGGGCTGGACAGTGTCAGACAGTGGGCAGCATTCACAAAGCATTCTAGGACATGAAAACATAATTGGTCTATGATCATCATGCACATAAATATAGCTGTTTTGGTGAGAGTGTGTATACATATTACATCATGATCATTTTTATTTCCCCTTATTCTCCCCAACAAATTATCTCTCCCGTTTCTCATCAGCAATAGTCTACTTCCATGTTTTCTCTCCTCAGAGAGGATATTTGTCTAAATCAACAGATACCCAGTTCTATGTGCAGATAGAGGAGCCATAGAAAATTACTCCATTGCAACTTCAGTGAATCCTGAATCAGGCTGAACTCAGAAAGCTAAGCAACAGAATTAGTCCACATGGGCACTGAGAGAATTGCTGCCCTGTGAGTGATGGAAGCTTCTCCACTGAATGCAGTTAAAAAAAGACCACAACACACTCTTAGGAGTGTTGAATGTAGTACCTAACAGAGACACAGCCTGAGCAGAAAGAAAACTTGAATTCAATCAGGAGAATAGGATGACAGTGGTAATTTTCTGTCTTTTCTTCTTGTCTAGATATTGTTGGCTCAGGAATCACCATATAAGTCCTCATTGAACTGGGAACATAGCTCAGTGGCACATATCAGACATGATTATTCAACAGATAACTGCAGTGGACACCATGGGCAGACAGAACTCCACTAATATATTTGACTTCATCCTCCTGGGGCTGGCAGATTCTGAAGAGTCACAGTTGGTCCTCTTCCTGCTCTTCCTCCTGACCTACCTGGGGAAAGTAGGGATGATACTGATCATTCACCTGGACCCCCAACTTCACACCCCCACATACTTATTCTCAGTCACTTGTCATTTCTTGACCTCAAGTGTCATCACCCCTAGAACCTTATAGAACTCACTGACTTCATCCGAGAGCATCTCATTCCTGGGTTGCTTCACGCAGATATACTTTTTTATCCAGTTGGCTAGCACTGAATGCTTTCTACTCACCTCCATGGCCTATGATGGCTATGTGGCTATCTCCAACCCTCTACTCTATCCAGTCATTATGTCAATGAGACTGTGCCAAGCACTGCTCAATGGTTCCTATACAATTTGCTTTGTGGATTCCACAGTGAATATGGTTTGCATGAGCAGACTGCATTTTGCAACTCTAAAGTCAGCCAGCACTTTTTCTGTGGCACATCCCCAGTTTTAGCCCTGTCTTGCAGTGACACCTATAAAGTTGAAATAATTATATTCCCTTTTGCTGGTTCCACACTAATAGTGTCCCTCATCACCATATCTGGATCCTATGTGTCCATTCTCTCCACTGTCTTGAAAATTAATGCCACTGCTGGAAAGAAAATAGCCTTCTCTACCTGCGCCTCTCATCTCCTGGAAGTCGCTCTCTTTTACAGCACCATGATCTTTACTTACTTCAGACCAAAGGAGACCTACTCCTTGGTAAAGAATCAAGTGGCTTCTGTGTTTTACACTATTGTGATCCCTATGCTTAATCCTCTCATCTACAATCTCAGGAAAAAAAGAGGTGAAAAACACTGTCATTAGAGTCCCACAGAAGAGGGGGAGCTGCAGTCAATTAAAGCATCAGCAGGAGAAAGCACTTACATTCGTATTTTCCTTTTTTAAATGAGAAATACTTTGGTATATTTTTTTAAAAAAATAAGTTAATTTCTTGTTGTTTCTGTTGTTTTCCTTTCCTGCTGTTCTTTACCCTAACAAAATGATATTGCACAGTTACAGGCATATATTTGTGCATTTATATTTCATCTGGTAATCATGTGTTAAATGTATGAGTAAATACATATGGTTTCAAGCACGGCTAATGTGAAAAATGAGAAAATATGTTTGTTGCATGGAAAATGACCTCATACAATATTCATGCATACTCTACTTTCAGAGAATTTTATTATGAAAATGTTCTCCATTTTCACAAGCCATTCTGCTTACAATGGAAATTAATAAGACCGGTGTTTTGAGAAATAGCTTTAAAATCAAGATTCTGGCATTTATATTCTAGACCTGACAACTTTCCAGCATACAACCCACACTAATTCCCTGAAATACTAACAGCATGATCAACAGCACAAGATATATAATAAGTACATGTCCACCTGATCAGAAGTCATATGTATAACCATTAGGGCAGTAAAAATGAATAGTGGCTATTATCATCAGATGCCATACATTCTTATAATATTTAGTACATCATGTAAGTTTTTGAACAGTATTCCTTCAGATTTTATGAATATTTTGTTAATTAAACATAACAAAAAAAAGAATGCAGCAGTTCCCAATTTTGGACTCAGAAAATTTAATTATTGAATTAGAATTAAGTTTTAGGAAAGTGATGTGTCTTAATGTTGAAGACAGTTTGGAAAGTGAAAACTACTAGAGAAAAGAAAAACACTGAAAGTTCTACTGACAGTTCTGTGTGTATTCTTCTAGATCAGTGGTAATGAATTTATGTCTCTACATATTTAATATATTTTTCTGTAATTTCTTGTATAATACTTGCTGCTTTCATTAGTCAAGGTATCATTTTATATTTAGTAATCTGTTTAATTGTATCTTACAGAACTGTAAGATTCTCACTGTATGAGTAATATTCTGATTCTCATTGCAGAACACTTTCTACCAAAAATATGAATTTACCAATTTCAACATCTGTGTGCAGTGATACCTGTTAGGTGCGTTCCTGTGAGCCATGCTAAAGCCTGTCCTTTCTGTGACATGACAAGGGACCTCAGCCAGCTGCTTCTTTGCCTTTCTCTTTTCTCTTCAGGTTTGTAGCATTCTTTACAAATAATTTAGTGATTATCATGTCTATGTCATTTTTTATAAATTATTTTAAAAAGTGTTGCAAACCAAAGAACTGACAATGAATATAGAATCTGTGGTATTCCACAAGCTTTAGTCAAGACAGATAAAACTTATATTTTTGATATTTTACCCATACATTGTATGATTGCATTTTGAAATTTTCCTTTGCTATTTTAAGGTTATTTTATAAAGTACAGTTTCATTTTCCAAGTAAACTTATTATTTAAGCTGGCACAATGGATGTATTGATTTTTTTACTCCGAGGATATGATTGTTCAATTTTTTTTAATTTTATGCTAATTTTATAAAATTATATATGGTATTTATGATGCCTAAACTAAATGCAATATCTCCATTGAAGGATTAAGGTTTATTAGAATTTTACTAATTCAAAACTTTTAATGGATCTATTCAAATGTTTTACAATGTAATATGCTGTTTGCATTTCTGAATCAGAGACAAAATCATGCATTGTTCTGCATCAATATTACATTAAGTTATTATTTCTGGTTCCTTTTATATCTATGTTATATAGATTACTTTTTACACATTCTTGCTTCTTTGTCTTTGCAATTAAAATCAAGAATTTAATAACTATCTAATATTCAATATATTGTTTCGACTCATCTCTCATCACATAAAAGTATTAATAATTGTACATATTTCTTGGCTTTTTTTCTGTTTTCAGGGATGTCTATAAGTTGATTTTTCCTTACATTAATTTTTATGTATGTGCATCAGTTAGAAAATTTATACTATGTTTTTTTTTTTTTTTGCAGATTTGCCAATAGAATCTATGACTTTGTAGTCAATTTTAATTGAACAAATTTTTAAATTTGAATTAAATTAGGGCTATTTTATTTTCTTTATTTCATTGGGTACAAAGGATTTATATCATGTTATTGACCAAGCATAATATAATATATTAGCTGTAAGAAACAATTAAACTATTTGCTTTAGCCCAATCATTGATATCTTATGTGACTATGTAACTCATAAAATGGAAGTTGTTTCTCTCTGAAATAGTGTAGGAGGAAACCCAGCTGGTGGTGACCTCTTTCTTGCTGCCAGGTCAATGTGCCATGTAATAAAAATATGATTTTTCAAAAGCCTATGATGCAGCACAGCAAAACGTGAACAGCAGGGTTTGCTTCCCAATAATTGGTGGACAGACGGTGATGCTGCTGTTATACATTACTAAAGCAGAAGTCACTGGAAAGTGCACA